>JABFPN010000596.1:0-42373 GCA_022817305.1 Leptoteleia sp. ZL-2020
AAGCCTTGCTATATCACCTCTCAAAACATATAATGATTATGCGGCTTAAGTGTGAAGTTGGGATCAAAAAAATACAATTAAATCCTCTATCGGGAAAAAACGAAATTACTTTCCGAACAACCCAATATTTTATATCATATATTTATATAAGAAATTAATATTCGTATGATTTCTTAACATTCTGAATAAATTAATCAGTATGATGAATTAAGCACTGAAAGAAAAATTCAGGGAAATTCAGTACAAATTAAGTATCAAGCTAAAATTAATTTTCAATGTTTTATTTGAATTAATTTTCTTCTTCATTTATAGATCCTAATTGTTTACGATATATTTAAGAAAAATTATAAGATATAAAAATCTTACGAATTTTGAAATAAATACATTTACTAAATGTCGTGACTTACAGCATTTGGTCAAGCCATCCTGCAATGCCTGGCATGCTTATTACCCTTCCTGGATCACGATCTGATTGATAACGTGCCGTATTTAACAGCAAGTGCCATGTCAGTTTTACCTGTGGAATTGCACCAAGAAATCGTCAATTATTTATGCTTCTATATCTTACCATTTACAATAGGTTTGTATTTACAGTTTATACATATATGAAGCTAGTGTAATTCATTTTTTGATATTGATATATAACCCTTCATTATTAACGTTAAGAAGGACTTTTTTAAAAAAAATATAAAAAAATA
This sequence comes from Leptoteleia sp. ZL-2020, assembly GCA_022817305.1. Lineage (NCBI taxonomy): Eukaryota > Metazoa > Arthropoda > Insecta > Hymenoptera > Scelionidae > Leptoteleia > Leptoteleia sp. ZL-2020. The sequence goes on from JABFPN010000596.1 coordinate 699, forward strand.
ACGTTAGTAATGAAAGATTACACAATTAATTATGTAAATAAATAAAGGCTTGTGTAATACAAAATGAAAAAAAGTAATAAAATATACTTTTCAGCGAGAAAAAATGAAGACAAAATTGAAAATTACGCAAGTCAATCGGCGGCAGCTGTTATTATGATGGTTTTTCAGTATTCTAACAACCCTGGTAATGTTTAAATATACATACATATATATAAATAGTAATTTTCTTAAATATATTTATTTTTAGACGAAATTGTACGAATGATTGTTTATCAACGTATATCCTTTGAAAATGTCTCTGAATAATTCAATTGTCTGATAAATATGTTGCAAAATATTGTTTATATATGCCACATTTAGGTCATAGAATAGTTTGTCTTAATCAATTAAAAAGATAACTTTTTTCATAGTATAATGTCTATCTCCGGGATTTTCTTTTGTACAATATACATTTTGATTAATTACTAAATTGTTTTAATAATCCTGGTTCAAAGAATACAAAGTTTCGACCCCCAAAAATTCAAGCTTGAAACATTATGGAAAATGCAACCGAAATTTCGGACACTGTATATGAAATTTAATATAAAATTATTCTTGAAACATCACAATTGTCCCTGGAACAAAAATAATAGAGATTCACAATGTTTTTGGTTTGTATTGGAAGAAACAACATAAAGTTTCGGCTTCAAAAGTCGAGCCTAAAACACTGTGAAACTCTACTGTTTTAGTGCCAGGGACAATTTGTGATGTTTCAAGAATAATATTATATGAAATTTAATATACAGTATCCGAAATTTTGGTTGCATTTTCCATAATGTTTCAAGCTCGAATTGTTGAGGTCAAAACTTTATATTCTTTGGACCAGGGAATTTTCTGTAATAATATAAATTTTGTATCGTAAAATAAAAAACAAACTTAACTTATAAACATCAAAATTATATGTTCAGATTGTTAGATTTTACATAAAAATGTACTAATAAATTTTCTCCGTGTGCCATTTTTCTATTTGCAGCGCATCACTGTCAGTTACTCGAGTGTTTAATGGCTCTGAAACCCGAAGTTGTCAAAGACATACTCTGCGTGATCGCGTATGGTACAGCATCAGCAAGAGCTTCTGCGGCTAAACTTTTATTTTATTACTGGCCAACTTTTAATCAAAATTTGTTTGATAGACGAGCTGTGCTTGTTAAATTCGCAAGTGAGTATACAAATGTAAAATATACGAGAGACTGCTCCACATATTCCGAGATTATTTATTCATATTTAATGTTAATATTATTTCATCGCTGAATAATACACGAGTGGGATTAACATTTTATCAAATCGAGTATTTTGACTTTTAATTAGACGACTTGACGCCATTCGTGTGCCAGCGCGATATGTGCCCGAACGCCGGAAACGCCGAAGCAGGAAAGGTTTGCTACGACCACCGCATTTCCATCACGTTTGCAAATGAGTCGCCACCACCCCTGTACCTCTGTATCGAGTGTGCTAATGAAATTCACCGAAAGCACCCTAATCAAAATTTCTACGACATTCTTCATTCCATGCAACAGGTCTCCATGGTTTGCGAAAACAAGGCACGTGATATTCATCTACAGTAATTGGCATTTATTTCAATACATAGTTATTTCAAATACGCAGGAAATCATTCGATAACATGATCTATTTGTTCGATAGTTGCTACTTTTTTACTATGCTAAATTATATTTATAAAATATATATTTATGCACGTCTTATATTAATAAGTTTACATACAAAACATTTTTATAACTGTAACTTAAAAGATTTAACAATTTAAATTTTGCCAGTACATTTAAATTCTTTTGTAAAGATTATTGGAATTTATTGCTATTATTACAATATTATAACAATCTTAGTTATTATAAATCTCAGTAATCGTCGTAAGAGTTCGTTAAAATTAAAATTTCATTAAAAAATCACTAACAATTTTCCTGTTAAATAATATTCTCTGAAAAATTCTTAAAATGTCTCTAAAAAATCTGAAGGGCCATTAAAGCTTCAATTTTATCAGTTTTCCAGAATTTTTCAGAAGAATATAGATTCTTTTTTTGCAAAAAAATATTGGCAAAGTTTCAATTATTGAATTTTATGTTCTTTTTTTATGTCAGAGTTACTATATGTTTTATTGTATTTTTATTTTATAATTAAATTAAGAAGTAATTATGCGTACCATATTATATAAGATGTAACAAAAACCAAATAAATAATCAGTTGTAATCGAATTAAACAATTATTTTTATTTGGTTTTTGATTACAAAAAATACAAGTATAATTTAATTTATAAAAAAATGACTTAACGATTTTACTTAGATGGATTAATAAAATTTGTTTAGGTATAATAAATAATTAAATTTAACTTATTTAAAATGTCGATAGAACTGTCGTGCAAGTGATAAGTCAGCGATCAGCGTTTGTTTTTCAACGGAATGTGCAAGTTATAACGGCAATCATCCTATAAGGTACTGCCAACAGTGCCACAATATTCGTCACAATAACCGCAGGGGTGGAGATCACGTATATCATATGGCACTGCCGCACGTTTCAGAAATGGATTCACAAATGCAAACTTATCTCGTACAAGCTATTGTGAGGTAAGTGATTCGAATATTAGAATTAACAGGAATCTTTTATCTAGATATAAACAGGTTCGTAACTATTCCTTTAAGTTATCTCTATATTTCTACACACAGAGAAAGATACTATTACATAGTATTACTGCTAACAATTATATGGTAAATTTTTAATTAAAATAGTTTCAGCTGAAAAATTACAATTGAAATAACACAATCAGTTGTATTTGATTTAAAAGTATATTTAAACTTCTAATACATAAAAAGTTAAATTAAATTTGCATTAATTGTCTCGCATTTATTTAAAAGTCATTTATAAATAATTTCTTACTTATAAAAGTGCTACGTACTAAAAAGAAATATTTAAATAAAATACATTCAAGACTCTGGAATTATTTATCGAACGGCTGAGCTGAAATTGATTTAATTTAATCTCAACACTTTAACTTGCGATAAAAGAGGGGGTTAGACGAATCCGCATTAAAACATTGCGCAGTGGAAGTATAGCTCGAGTCATCAAGTCTTATCGTGTAACTGGATGTATCGCGTAGTGTAAACTGGGACATTTACCTTAATAGGGATTCTAAATTTTAATGCCGGACTATCTCGAAGCTGAACCTAAATTAAGGATACAAATAAATTCTAATTAAACTCTAATTGAAGACAAGCACTGAAAGTTCATAATTAAGCGCAATGAAATAATTCACCCCTGCATGAATTTACTTTGAAATTATAATTAATTAAACTTCTCTTCTTTCTTTTGTAACAAACGTTTGTAACAAACCCCTAGTAGAAATTTCAATCGGGCTGAAATATGGCCCGGATGGGGCAACCGTATTTCATGATCAGGCCCTGATAAGATACACAGATCAGGGTCAGTAAATGGGTGTAACGCCTGGGATTAATGTGGCCCTGATCGGGCAAATAATATTTTTATTTCATATCCATCAGGGCGTGATCGGGCTATAATTAGGACATGAATAAGGCTTATCTGATGATAGTGATTCCGATCGATAGCTTTAAAATAAAGGTTTTTAGTTTTAATATGTTGATTAACAACCGCAGTTCTTCTATAAAATATAAAAAAACTATGATTTTAATGAACGTTAATTATTTACTACTGATTATTATATATAGAAAAAAAAATTAACGACAAACAATAATTGTCGTTCCGTCTCTGGTGCATGTACTATTTTTGTAACAAGTGTAAGGAGAGTGTCCCGTTTCTGTTCTGTTTAGAAAAAGGAATTAAGCTGTTTTTAGACACGGATGGAAACTAGTCGTTATCCGCCCTAGGGCGGAAACTAGCAAGACATTTCTGTTTTTTCTAAGCAGGACATTTCTGTCTCTAATTTTGAAATTTTGATAATTGTTAGCTTTATCAGAACCAGATGTAAAATATTCAGAAATTCCTGATGAATTTATTTGATCGGGACCTGATTAGTCTTAGGTTAACCTGATCCATTTGCCTTATCAGGCGAGCCTTTTCCGGCCCATAATGATACCTGGCGTAACATTCACTATTAGGCCCTGATCGGGTTAGCCTGATCCAAGTATCGCTAATTAAGATCCCTGGATAGGGTACTGATACGGTCTTGATATAAAAACCCTTATTAGGGTTAGTTGTATTCTAACCGGATCAGGACCCTAATATACTTAAGGCAAGCCCGATTCAATTTTTACTTGGGACTTGTCAAAGTGCCGTTTATTAAAGCCTCTAAAACAGATTACAGACAATCGACTAAATGAAAAGCTGATAATTTGTTTGACTGAAGAAGGATGCGGCCGGATTAATAATGATATCGCGTGGCTTACAGTCTTTTAAAGGAAGCAGAGCCCATTATGATGGACACTAATAGAGAGCTGTTTGAGTCGAATACCAACAAGGGTAACTCTGGATACGCGGGAGGTCTAACGGGCGGTAATCGTATCAGCAGGAATGATCCAACGACTTTGGAGGAGCGTCAATTGTTAGGGCGCTATGGTGTTTGGCTTCTTGTTGGACTTTGTACCCCGAACCAGGATACCCCCATTGAAATACTCGGGCGATTATTATCAATGTTATTTCATTGGTTTCATGTCACCGCGTATTCTTTCGACGGTACTAAAAAAAGTCTTATGCATCTTATCTTTTCTGTTGGTAATTTAACACTTCACATACACTATTCAAGTAGAAGTAGGACGTAGGTAGCCAATTGCAATTGCAGAAGCATTCGCTGATCCTTAAATCTTATAAATGTGAATTGCAACATTTTCTTTTTTTGCCTTTAGAGCAGGTTATAAATTCGTAATTATCAATCTCATTCGTTGGTAAAATTGTTAATGAAATTTAATAATATTTGTAATAAAATGTATGTCAAAACCAATGTTCATAATAAACGTTTTTACAAGAAAAGAATGTTGGTCAGATAATGTCATTCTGCATTGCGATAATTGGAATAGCTTACAATGTAAATAATTGAAGACAAAGATATTTTCGAATGGTAAAATGGATAACGGATAAAGTTTGTATTTTTAATTGAAATTAATTAACGAACGTAAATCACTTTAAATAATGCTGTTATCCAAATTTCTCTGTCTTCACCAGCCAGTGTTCTAAATGCAAGACAGACAAGTTGTCAATTGTTCTAATAAAATTTGAATTTTACAAGTAAGTTCCGTAATGACTTTAAAATATTTCAATCAGTACCGTGTGTGTGTTAAGAACACTTTTTTCTTAAAGTGGAACATAAATTAAAACTAAACTTTTTAAGTGCGTATTTTTACGTACATTTTATAGAGATTCAGAATATTTTATTGTGTAGTCTCTATGGAACAGTGGGGTCAAAAGTTTGGAAAAAAAAAACACGCCAAGAAAATTAGGGACAAAGTACCACTTGATGTTGTGTTTCCTATCATTACACAAAATCTATGTACCTTAAAATTAAATGTGCCCAAATAACTAATACTGAGGAATATATTTTCATGTATAATTCTGTTTATGGTTTAATGTTTTTTTCTGAATGAAATTTATGTTATTGTTATGTTTATTTTTAAAGGATTAGGTACCCTAAATAATATTTTGAACGATTTTCTTGTAGCTTAATATTCGATGTTATCGAGAAATTGTTAACACAATTTAATGTTAAACACTGCTGTACAAAATGAACAAATATTTGCTATCGACAATACGTTAAGCAATATATATATAAATTCATGAACGACTTCATTGAAATTAATTCAAATAAATTTCAACAAAATTTAAATCTATGAACGTGAAATGAGTGAATTGCTGTAGACTTTTCTATGAATAATAATCATATTTTGTGAAAAAAAATGTTATTAAACTAAAGTAAGTATTTGTTTGTTGAGGTAAACATGATCATCTTCTATCATGGCATGAAAACATTATCTAACTCTGATTTATAGGAAATAAATCATAAAACAGTGATCGGTAGAGTTTCATACTTACTTGCAATTCATAATGTCTTAAGTGTTCCCTTAGCATGATTCCAAAAACTGTACAGAAGAAATTTTGAAAATTTTTAATTAAATCTCAGCATTGAAAAGACATTAATTTAATCTCTTAAGTTTGTTATAATCATAAATTTCTGATTTATTTCTACTTATTAAACATACGATACTTTTTATGGAAATATTTGCTTAAAATATTTAATTATATTTTTTTTTTTAATCTTTGTGCCTTTTTTAATCATGTATTGTAAAATTGTATTCATATTTTTGAAAATAATTTTTGTTGTAACAATTACAATAATTAAAACGGATTAAAAATTTTCAAAATTATTCGCTTTCTAAACCAACTGTTACAATTGTACACTGCTCTCATATTTTTATAAACCAATAGTAGATTGATATAATTCTTGTTTCTCCTATAAAATTAAAAATCGAAATATGTGCATTGCTCAGTGTTTTTGCTTTCTATCCTCCTAACTTTTAAAAAATTCATTATGTACATATCTATCCAATCACTTTTTTTATGACAAATAAAACGGAAAAGTGCTAAACTGATATTAATAAAATTAGGGTACCCGAATCCTTGAGTTAATATTGTGAATGTAACACGCAAATGATAATATCAATTCTCTAATTACCAAAGACGTCGATGTGAAATGAACAAGATAAAGACTATAAATTTACATAATAAAATTGTCTAAGGTAATTATGTGAACTAAAAACTCTTACGCAGAACAAATAATACGCGACACCCAAGAAGTTATCTTCAATCATACATCAATAAGCAAAAAATTTGTTCTGTTACATTCTTAAAATAAAATAGCAGAATATTAGATTTCGTGAAAATCTACAGATCTAATATATTGTCTAAAGGATTTAAAGAATAACTCTAAATTCAAATATCAATAATTTTTTATAAATAAGCACTTAAATAATATAAATATCACAATCTTAACTTTTCCATTAAAACGACATAATAAAAGAATGAATAATAATTATTAATATTAAATTTAATTAAAATTGTTTATGCGATGTCAGGTTATTTGGGTATATTCAGACTACATGAAAACATATTCGATTGTATGTACATATATAAATGTTTCATAAACATCCTCTCAGAATGCTGCATTATCGAAGCTTTATATTTGATGTTTACTCGATCATGTATCATCTGTCTTGTTTGTTCATTTGCTGTTTTATTCTATTCTTGTGACTGTTTCAATTCGTTAAAAATTGCGTATTAAATTTTACTATTTTTTTATTTATATTAATGACAGGTCAGGCTGAAAGTGCCCTCGAAAAACTGAAAACTGAGTATGTTTGCGGCTGGTTGTCTGAGGTCATGAAAACGCATTACCACGTCTTCATTTCTTGCCTACTGCCACATCCAGCGGATTATGTTAGAATTGGAGGTCATTGGTAGGTCTTCGCATAGTTTCGTTCAGGAATGTTATATGAGATCTTTTATGATCGTACTAAAAAATTCAAGTGAAGTTAATTTCTCAAGCTAATCAGTTGTTACTCTTCAGGGAAACGTTGGCTTCGCGTACTTCACACTTGAAAGATGGCCTAAATAGACTGTTTTGTTTAGTTCCATACGAGGTAATTACATCAGAAATTTGGGATCACGTAATGCCTTACTGGATGGAAGCTATGGTTAATGATGTTCCTGAGCACGAACTTCACGAATTAAAAATTATATTATGGTAAATATTTTAAATCTAATTCACATTGCAGATATGTTGTATTAAATGCTTACTTCTTTTACGTTATAGTATTAATGTTTTCATTTTTTTCTGTTTTTAGTAAAATTTTGGATCCCGATATGAGTCCTTTAGGCTTTGATGCTAAGAAGATGTATAATTTTGTTGCAAAACGTTTTATTAATACAAGCGCGCAAGTTCAAGAGCAAGCTCTCAATTGGTTACAAACGCTTACAATTTTACAAATAATGATTCCATTGACGCAACTCTTTGCCATGTTCAGTGACGGTGTTTCGGTTATACAGAATAACGGTTCAACCGACACTTCCGACGGTGAACTTATAAAAATAGACGACGAGCTTATTTGTAAGTGAAGTTGAATTTCCAATTTTTATTTAATAAAGGCTTAAGTTGCTGAAACGTTATTTTTATATAGGTCCAGTCACGGAAAACAGTTCTGACAAATCTACCAGACTTTCCGATGACATGATTTCAACACCAAGAAATTCCGAATTTACTTCCAACATAGAACTGAATTTATCTTGTTATATACTTATGCTCGATGTTTTATTAAAACAAGTAAGAATACACATACATTTATATATTTAAGAAAAAGATCTGATCAGACCTAATTTCAGGTTTAATTTGATTTGATCAGATTTGTAAAGGTCTAATCTAATTATGGATCTAGTTAAACCTAAAAAGATTTAAATAGTTTTCTTTAAATCTGTTCAAAGTTAATCCGACCTAAGATTTCGTAAGAACTTTGTGCTTGTTCAATCAATAATCTTTTGAAACTGCATTATAAATGTATTTTTATTTTAACAAATTATTGAAATTTATAATAATTAATACAACGAAAACCTTCTATATAAAGATTAAAATAAATCATTTAAATTCTTTTCAATCATTGTCTTTATACTATAATTTTATATAATTTCGTTGTATTTATGGTTAACCAAATTATTCATATTTTGTATTTAATTTGTATGCATATGAATACTAATAAATAATTCATGACAGATGGAATTACAAGACATAGATAGGCACACGGGGATAAACACTTGGATCTGTCGAGACGCCTGCCGTTTAATGAAGATGATTATGTCTACTAACTGGATCAATGGCCACGAGTGCTCCGCGGAACTCGAGTGTGCATTTTGCGAGTCGAGAATAATGTGGCATCAATTATGCCTTCAGTTGCTAGTGTACATGGTTCCCGAAAATTTAGCCCATCCACCCGACGTAAGATTGTACTAATGATACATTTCAAATGGCGTTGTTTATTTTAATAGTTGTTGCAATTATTTTTCACGTTTCGTCGTCACATTTTAGAATGTGGTCGACGAGAATTCTGAAGAGCAGGGTCGCAAAAGTCCGCCGGAAACCAATAAAAAGTCAGATTCGAAATCCGACGTGGTCCTGAACATGCCGATATCCGATTTGCATTCTGTCGGTGGTGTACTTGTCCACATGCCGCACGTGAGTTAATAAATCCCCCACCCCCCTTTGTCAGAAAGCGCCGTTGTTTTTGTATTTATTAATGTTTGTAAAGAAATTTGTGTTAACAAAGAGAAACCGAATTTGATGTTTCATACACTGCACTAAATGTCTTCTTACACTGTGTGTGTGTCGTTATATGTGTTTCGAAAACATCCGCGACAACAAACGGTAGGCTATGTCTATTGGTGTATCCATGAGTGACGAATTGATCCTTTATCTCAGTTCTTCGAACAGATTATGACAGCCACAGTAGAGACAGTTTCGGAACAGCTGGATTTAGCGGCCATTATGCCGACGGAAAAGGTGATGTCCGCGGTAGCGCGAGCGGTCACGCTTTCGGAAACTGACGTAGGTGAGTCCCTTAAGCAAGACTTTCTTACGGGAAACTCTAACGGTCAGGCTGCAATAGCGCGTCTTGAAGTCAGAAACAATGTTATACAAATTAATGTTACGCGGGAACGATTTCAGACGATTTATTTGAAGGCATTTAACATCATCGGGTCTGACGTTATACTTTATAGATATACTTGATAACAAAACCGTAGTAATTTAATGTATTCTAAGAAATTTAAGAAACTAAAGAAATGCCACTGAATTACAGGTAAATACTGTATACCCTGTTAAAAAAAATTTAGCTGGGATCCTACATAGGAAATCAGCTAGTTTCCTAGGTAGGTTCTTAGGTAGCTATAGGATTTTTCTAGTTTCTTAGCTGGGATCCTAGGTCGAAAACTAGTTGAGATCTGATCCTAAATTCCAAATTAAGACCTCAGCTAGGAAACTAGGCAAGATCCTATAACTATCCTATAACTTAACAGAGTACCATGGTTAATATGATTGATTCGGTACCTGATTTCAAAATTACAATTGATACCAGTTCAAAGTTCAACATTAGACAAAATTTTATTCTAAGAATTTATTCGAATTAGAAATTATTCTTTTTCAATTGAATTTAGAGTTAGAATTGGATTCTTTACAGAAATGATATCTGGATTACTTTTTTTTAATATTTAGAATAAATTCCAATTTATTTTTTTCTTGTGTTCAAAATTTAATGAAAATAAATTTCACATTAATTTTTAAGATTGAAACGTAATCATTACTGATTAACAATATTAGTTTTACATTATTGTTAACTATTAGCCCAAAACTTTTTAATGGGGCAATAATTAATCATTCGCGCTTTTAAATGTATAATCTTATATCAAATACATATAATAATTTTATGTTGTGAAATTCAAATAATTATACTTATTATTATACAATCAACGGTTACTTACTGGTAATCGTGCAACGTATATTTAAATGTTGATTTATATCTAGCATAAAGAAGTAATATAAGTAATAATAGTATAACAGAGGACTTAATATGATGACGTAAATAGTGTGGAATTGTTCCTGCGTAACATTAATTTGTGTATCATTGTTTTTAACTCACAACTGGGCTTATCTAATGCATGAATACTTTATAAACAAATAACAGCGACAGCTACTGTGAGTGTAGCTAAGCCTCATCTTGTTGGAGAAGACGACCAACCACTGGAGGACGAGGAGAACGAGATGGACGACTTTTGGCATACTTCCGTGGGCAAGTTCCGGTTCATCATTGAAGACCTCCCTGAGCAATTGCAGTACATTTATAAGCTTTTAAAGGTGAGCAGCCAACTGATTTTGTAACAATGTAAATATTTGTAGGAATCACTTGTGCTTTACAATTACAGTGATGTATGATCTTCGAGATTTTCGGTAATTTGCAATTATTAAATAGTAGATCAACTTTTAGTAGAAGTATAACAAGTTACATTTATTAAGAATATTAATCTCGCTGTTATTCCATGAAGGAACTTATGTCAATGGACAAGCCCGAGATCCAGTACTACATGCTGCAATGTTTGAATATGATGTGCTTGTACGGAGATGCTCTGAGCACGGCCGTTAAGGAACACCAAGGTTTTTTCATATGGTGTCAGGAGAATCTCTTAATTAAGAAGTGGGTTTTTTATAAATAACTTGTATACATGTACGCCGAGAGAAATATTATGGAAAAATTCCAATAATCTCTAGTAAACGAACGATATTGAGTAGATTTTCATTTTTTTCAAAGTTTATATTAATTTTTACCATAATTATATAGAAAAGAATTTAAAATTGAACAAATTGAACCATTTGTTAATTAAGTTTAAATTGTTTTCTATTATAATTATAACTATGGTAAAAATTAATCCAAACTTTGAAAAAAAAAATGAAAATCTGCTCAATATGGTTCGTTTACTAGAGATTATTGGAATTTTTCCATAATATTTCTCTCAATGTAGGTAAGGAATGCATTTATTACTTTTCATGTACTATCATTCTATAGTTTGTGGGAGCTTTTAAGTTCAGAACACTCGCACATCGCTCAAGTCGCTGTGCCTCTTTTGCTATATTGCGTGACGCAACCTTGTGGAACGGACACATTTTGGCGGTTGGTTCAAGAAGAATTCCATAATTCTGATTGGAGGGTTCGTTTTCTCGCAGGTAAAAATTTTTTCTTGTAATCAATAAATAAAGTAACAAATAATTTGATACTTAAATTTAAATATTTAATTCATGCAGTGGACAGAGCTACGTTGATAGCAAGGTTCATGGATTCCACGCCGTTGAGAAATGTTTCATCTTTGCAAGCAGCACTTGCTAATATCTTTTGTTATTTAATTAACAGCATGGACGACAGTAATGTATTTGTGGCACAACGTGCCACTTTATATCTTGGTACCATTCACGATACCGCTATTAGGGTAAGTTCCCATTGACGACATCAAAACAAAATGAAACAATTAATCCAGAAGATATTGTCTTTTAATTATGTATATAATTATATATTTGTTGTCAGTCGTTAATAATGTGCCTCGAAACGCAATTCGATTCAGTTATCGTCGATAGACCGATGATTTTGCAAACACTTTATCAACTTCATAACAGTCTCAGTGATCGACGCATTTTGAGTTGGGACTTTTTCCTCAATCGTTTTGATGCACTTTTTCTTGAAGCTCAAATTAACTTGGAAAAGTCAGGAGACATATCGTATCTTCGTGGTAAATTAAATGAAATTCTTAAATATACCTTTGTTACTAATTCGAGCAAATAAGTAATTTATAAATGAATTATCTTCTAAAATTATAATTGCGTAATTACAAAAATGTTATCTTTCTTGAAGTAATTTTATTATATATTTTTTGACGCATAATTTTAATTTAAATGAAAACAGTTCTTATTTCTAATTTTTCTTTATTATTAATGATTAATTTAATTTCATCATTTGCTTATTTTATTTATATTGCTATGAAGATTTTCAAAATAAAATATATGTTAAAAAGTGAATGATAGAATAATGACTATTATTGTAAATGAAGTGTTATTTAGAATTTTAATAAGTTTTGATTTGTTAATAGATCTTCGAAATACGGATATGAACAGCGAAGCATTTATGAGAAAGATACACAGAGCACACGAGGCTCTTTCACAGTCAGACGGCAGCGGCACAAGTTCTGTAAAAACTTTAAGCGCGAGCTTTGGTACAAAGTGGCCTTATAAACGCACAATGTCCGCTCCTGCGTCGATGGTTCCACGTCAGGATACCAAACAGGGTAAGTATGCTGAATAAAAACCAAGAAAACATAACACTCCTTCACTTATTCTCGTAGAAATGTGGTTATTATACCACGATAAATTTACTTTATGACTTAAATTTCACTTCAGAACTTTACTCTAGTCATCTATAAACAAATAAAAAAAAAACTGTGCAATATGTGCTGCAGTGCAATGCTATTTTTAAAGCTTTATATTCTCTTTCCTAGTTTTACCGCTGTTTTATTTATTTAAATTGATAGTTTCATTTTCTGACAGAAAATTGATTTGTGCACCATAGCATTAAAACTGAGTGTAAAATCACGTATGTAATAATTTTCGTAATCAGAAAGAGTGAAATCATGAAAATGTTTTGTGCAAATTCTGATTACAACAACAACAACAACAACAACAACAACAACAACAACAAACTTATACATTGGTTTAATATGATCTTTCAGAAAATCTTTAAAAAAAATGAAGAATGAAATTTTATTTTAACGAAGTTGTTTTGCAAAAAGTATTTATTTAAAAGTAATGACTAATATTTTCCAGAGAAGTTATACTTTGAAATATCATTGTTTAAATAAAAAATAAACCACTATCTTTTTATCTTTACAATTACGGATACAAACTTTATAACGTCAAATCATACTTTTTTTTAATAATATATTACTGAAAGAAAACGGTATATTATTGTTTCATGACTTTGTTTTCAAGTTTCATCCGACCTCCACATTAACATTGAAAGAAGCATCCGTTCTATTATTATTTATTGCGAGTGATAAAAATTTGTCAAACGAATGTTCAAACTTGCATCAGATATGCTTACTTTGATTTTTAATCTTTTAAGGGGTCACTCAAGTTTACGTAAGCACATTATGGGAGAAAGAGGTAGAGTAAATTTTATGTTCGTTTTTATGCAGTCAAAAGGAGGGAATAAGAATCAATACCCTGACAAGATTTCGTGCTTAATCTTCTTTCAAACATTTATTGATACGTACATCTCTCCCTTTATCAACCATTCCTTTTACGTTGTTCAACTTTTAATAATAAAAGTCTTAACAAAACTTTAAAATTTACACAAGGGTAAACGGAACAAAATTTTAGTCATTAATACGAAAACTTAGCTTGAAATTAAAGATCCTAGAAACTGGCATTTTATTAAAACAAGATATTTAATTAGTCATGTTGTTTCATTCTTGTTCTATAGAGAAAGAAAAGATTTACAATCGACAATATTCTGCACCTATTCTGAAACGCAAGAGCTCCAGATTTGGACTTGGTCAGTTATTAGGATGTACTCCCCCTAATAACAGTATTCCAGGTAGTGTAGTGTGGTTGCTTAGTTTAGATGTGCACTTTGTTGTTACGGTGATCTGTGACTGATAGATTTAAATGAGCAAATAAATGACAATACATAAATAAACTTTGAAACGAACGGAATGTAATTTTAATTCTTTTAATAACAAACAGAAGAATAAACGTCTAAAATAAAAATGGTATGTGTGTCCCTCCCCAGTAATAATATTAAGAGGAAAAACAGACTATAAATCTAATTTAAAGTATCTTAAAACTGCGAACAAAAATAAACTTGGAAAAGTCCCATCGATCAGTCACAGAAATGTATTTATCTGTACACCCATTAACTCAGACGCAGTGTTCTGAACAAAGGACGAGTTTTGAATGTAATTTAAATCGTTTGGTAAGTGTAATTGCTTCGAACAGTGAAGATAATTTCCTTATTTGTTTCTCACGAATGTAATTTTATGCAAATTCAACCATAAGCAAATATTTTCTATATTATAGCACCAAACGTAGAGATGCCAGCATAAATTTTTTTTACTTCTCGTGAGATATAGTACATCGTAGATCGATATTAGATGCATACATTAGATGCATATTATTCAAGCACTAATATGTAAATCTCGAGAGCTGATAAGTTAATGTTTACATTTGAATTATTTTGGTATTTTTTCAGTCATAAATAATCCTTTATTAACATAGAAATAATAATTAGCATATAAGAAGAGACACGACATTATGTGTATTCTATTGTTTGACATACTTTACTCAAAATTATGGACATAATTAAATTTTATTCTCTTAATATTTAATCATAATAATACAATAGCTTAACAAGCATTTTTATTAAGTTTTATCGTATCATTACTTTGTGATTTATTCAATTATTGATAACTGTCGGCTTATTTACATATTGAACAATAAAAATAACACATAAAATAAATAAGAAAGCGTAATTATTATAAACTCGATTATAACTGAAAATAATTTTTTTTCCTTTATTAAAATTGTTACGAAAATTATACAAAAACTTAAATTCAATCTTTTAAAGGAAAATTTAATTAAAAAGCAAATATCTTGATGCAGAATTTAATAACATAGATTGCAATGAGATAAAAGAAAGTGAAGAAATAGTTTATTATATTATCATAATTTATATTCTGTAACCTTTTTTTCCTTCAGTGCGCTTGAATAACAGCATACTTGAATACTTATTACTGGAGACATTTGAAAAATCCAGGAAAAAGTACACGAAAGAATGCTGGATAATAAATTTATTTCCGCTACGTGCACGCTTGACAAAATATTTTAAAATATTTAATGTAAATATCAACTGATCCGCACGCGAGATTTCTTTGTAAAATAGATTCAATCTAGGATATTCCAAGTCCTTTTAGTATTCAGCAATAAGTAGACCAGTAGTTTCACCGGAACGCAGGGAGCATGAATCACTAATTTATACTTTCAGCTATTGATCTTTTATACGCTGAGTGAAATTTATTAGTAGTTGCTACTATATTTTATAACAGCTTGAGGATATGTGTGAATGAATTTATAGTATCACTTACTATATGCTCTAGTATCTGAAAACTATATTAGAAAAAATTTTCATTGTCTAGGAATAGAACTCATTACCTCACAGTTACCACCAGCTGTGCTCTTTACCCCCCACTCTATGTCGTCAGATTGACACTAGAGTTTGGGGGAGACGAGTATCTCCTTAGGCAGTGGCGTAGAGTGGTGGTAAAATGCGCGACTGGTGAGTGTGAGACAACGGGTTCTATTACTTGATAATAAAATTTTTTCGAATATTTTTTTAAAATACTATATCATATTATAAGAAATACTATAAAGGCACACTCATATCCTCGAGTTATTATAAAATACTTTAGCAATTATCAATAAACTTGAATGTTAAGTCAATTTAATTCCATTCTCAAAAAGCTAAGCTCAACGTGAAGTTGCAGTTGTTAGCTGAAATGCGCGCGCATCCGCGCTAAATATGAATGTTAAATGATTTTGATTTATTTGTTGGAACAGATTTTCAAACAAAAAATTCTAATAAATGAAAGAACTTATTATTCTTATTTTTATTTAAACGAAAAACGTGACAAAGACAGTGTGCCCTGTGTGCACGCGACATTCCTTCCAGTAATAAATAAAATTCCAAACTGGAATTGAAATGAAAAGACGTTTAGTTGAAAATTACAGCCAACGCAAAACAATGTACAGTTAAAAATTATTAACAGGAGAGAGATTTGCAGATTGCCATTTTTCCCTTCACCAATACCCCTTTACGTGCATTTAATTATTAATTTTGTCGCGCGACGCTGGTAATGACAATAATAATCCAATTTGCGTGATAAAAATTCAGTGCGAACGTTGCGCAACCATTTTTCATGAATTCAGGCTCATCTTTGCACGTGCATGTGTTAAATTAATTTCATTTCTTCATTCCATTCCATCAGTCAATTTAATATGTAGTTCAACTGACTTGGCGTTTTCATACGCGCGTCTCACAATTTCGTGATTGCATGACAGAAACGACATAAACATGATTAATGGGATCGCGAGTCAAAGTAGACGAGAGACAGGGGTGTTCTGATAAAAATAGAATTTCACGTTATTTCGCTAAGGTTTCAAGTTCGCCGGTTAGGTACACCTGAGATGTTTCGGTGTAGAAATGCGCGCCCTGTTCGTCAAGCGGAGCGCGCTCCTCAAGTCGTAATAACGGCAATGATAAAACAAAAATGAAAGAAGATAAACGGAATAGGATGGAGTTAAAAATATCGACTCTTCCGGGCCGGAGAAGAAATGTAATTTCAACATTTCGAAAAATAACTTCATCGCTATTATTTCGCGAAAGGCCATTAGTAAATTCATAGCAGTTTGTCATGCAAACGCGGAATTCATAATACAGTTCTATTGCATGTCTTCGCCTATTTGCATACATCACTTGCAACATTTTCATTAGAGTAACAACGATGTATGCAGCAACACTAGAATTAGACATTTAATATCATTGAAGAAACAAAATATTTTATGAAATGTTATGTTTCAATTTCAATTATATGCCTCTGACCTACGTTTGTACAGGTCAATATATGAGAATGGAACTGGACAAAGAAAATCTAGTAAAGATAGTTGAAAATCTCTGTAAAGTTTTAAAAAATTCCCCAAAAATCTATCATTTTTTAAGGGCGCTTTTAGACCTTTACAGAGAAATCCAGGTTTCATTTTCAGAATTCTTAAACATTACCAAAGTTAAGATAATTTTAATTTGTACACAATATTTTCTTTTTTTTATAATAGGCTATTAGCAAAGTAAATTTTTTTATGACGCTGTACAAAGTTGATGTTCAAATTAATAAATTATTTAGCATATAAACATATGTTTAATCCTCACTTTGTAAAACTGTACAATAATTACTAAATCTTTTAAACTTGTATTTAATAACTTTTTACATTTATTATATTATAACGAAAAAAAAAAATGTAACGTTGACGCATTGGTAATTGAATGTTGCAATTCTTTGCAAAGCAAACACGCTTGTTTCTTCAATCTACCGACAAATCTCGAAGCGCAATATAAAATAGAAAATTTTTTGAATACCCAATGTTAAGCAATAAGTTGCGCTGAATTTCAATGAATTTTATAAAGCTTCGAGGTAAGACGGTTTTATTGGAGCTCTTTGATATTGCAGATGGGCATTTACATTCTCTTAATATAGTTGACGAAGCCGGCAACCTGCAGGGCTTCACTCATAAAATCATTGATCTTGAAGAAGCCGACAAAGAAACAATGCATTTACTCGTCTTTCTTTTGATGCAATTTTTATCGCGGCAGGATCAAGTAAGATAAAGTTTATAACATTATTTTTATTTTAAAACAATAATATTGAACGAAAGTTTATTGTATAATTAACAAAAAAATTGACAAGGATACCACAATTGAATTTTCATCAAGTATAATTGATACGTTAAATTGATCAAGTTGGAAATCCCACGTAGAAATTACAATTATAAATTAAATTATTAATACTCTTCTTTCAAACTATCGCTCTTTAGTTAATTGTGGATAAATACAGTGAGTTTAACCATCATAGCTGTACTGTTACATCTTTTTAAGACCTATAAAATAGTATATTTAAGATTTAAGAATATATTTTGCCTTCGTGATTTAAATATTGCATTTTAAATGGAATATTAAAGATAAACTTATTGTCAACTAAGTGAAGGACAAGTTTTATTTATTTATTTTTTATTTACAAATAAAATTTACAAAAATTATTTCCACGTGAAATTTTTATTTGGAATCTCGACATGAAATTATCAACTTGAACAATTTGACATGCCAATTAAACGTAGAACTTCCTTAAAGAAAATCCCTTTGTGAATTGTTTAAATATGGCAATAATTTTATGGTGACGTTTATATAATTAAATAAAATATATTATATATCCTTTTTCTCTTCTTTCAAAACAGGCTTATCCAACGGATGAAAAGTCACAGTCGAAAACACAGGGCATAGTTTTGACACATTTGTATCTTTTACTCGGTTATAATCAGACTGAGAAGACTTTTCATACGTCACCTACTCGATTAAGGTATGATAAATTTACTGCCAGATAGGGATCCGTGAAACATTATGCGGGTGATTTATATGTTTTTATTTCTGTTTCGGCGTGTTATGTGGTTCATTAAATGGATACTCAAATTGTTGTTGCAGAGTTTCGTCGGTATTTAATGTATTTATAGCAAACCTACCTCAATTAATTGATCAAAATTATGTTATGAGTTTGATGATGATTCCCTCAATTCTCGCTATTATGCAACATTGTCCAAGTCCGAATCAAAGTTCAACTGTCACTGATCATCAGCCACCAAGTTACAGCCTTTGGTACCTTGAGCCTCATATACGTAGATCCTGGCTTATGTCTCTCCTTGTTATTCTCTATAAGGTAACATCAGTTTTATGCACTGTAAGTAAAATTTATTATTTAGAAATATTTTAATTATGGTGCATAAACTAAAATATATTCTTTTCTTAAATGAAAATAGAAGATCTTCTATTAGAAATATATTCTGAATAAAAATTACTTGCAACTATGATTGTACTTTGAGTGGTACTTTGATTGGTTTATAATTAAATTATTTCCAGATTATGCAATTTAACATCCAAGCTGGATAGTTTAACAATATATTTGTATCTGTGTACTCCATGAAATATGTGAAACATAATCTATCAATCATATTTATTACCGCAATATTTGTATCAGTGTACTATTTCAGCATTATGGAAAAATAATCTTTTCTATATTTAATTTGAAATGAATAATTGATCTGAGAGGAAAGGAATATAAATGGTGATTTATCTCTTATTTTGACGTCATAATGAATATTTATTAAATACTTTTGAACTTAACGTGTGGCCATCGTAAATCTCTTTCTTGATATTAATCTAACTGAAACTTACGTTTATTAAACTTTGCACTGTTAGTTCAACTTAAATTCGTGTTTGTCAAGTTTAATCCCACTTTAATCGCGGTCATCTATTGATTTAATGTCCGTACATTGGTCAACCTTGATTTCACGTTAATTCAGTTTGGATGAAGGGAATTTTGAATTTATTTAAGGGAAGTTGCAATATCAAATTTATCGTTGATAAATTGGAAATTTATATGTCGCTTTGCAATTACTTAACATGCAACATTAATTGACAATTAACAGGGCCAATATGGACAACAAACGTGGTGCAGTCAGCTTCAAGCTTTAGTACGGATAGTTTTAAATACTTTGGACAACCAATTTCATCAATGTAAAAGAATTCCGGCCGTTGTTGTTATGGGTGCCCCGCCGTCAAAATCTCGTGGTAATATAAAATCAAAATATTAATTTTAATTTCGCACATACGGTTTTCGAGATGGTTATACGCCAGTTGTTACAAGATGTAAAAGAAATTATCTTGTCACAATTGAAACACGAAAGTTCCCATGTTTTCAATTTAGAATTTCGTTTTAATTATATTCAAAGAAATGATTGGAAAATTATAATTTACACTATCAAGAGTTAAGTTGACAATATATAAACTTGAATAAAATTATCAAGTTTAATTTATCAAATATACTGCAAGTTTTACTCGTTAATAATGTTCAATTTGTAAGAATTAGAAGAAAGAAATTTCGTCATAATTGTTCTTTTGATCTTTCAAAATAGAGCACGATTTATCGGGGAATGCAGTCGGAGATACGGAAACCGACAACATGCCTATTATTTCAAGTTATCAACGAAGTCCAGGGGCTCATGGCCAATCGCATATGAAGACACATTGGGAAGAATCTGGTCTCATTTGCCACTATTCTAAAAAACACTCCAGGTTTTTATTTTTTACTTTGCCATGAAACTTACATTAATGCACATTTCAAATAAGAAATATCGTTAGATTTGCTGTTAAATATAAAAGTAAACACGAATACAGTATTTCTATTTACAGCCCACAGGTACGTTTTAGTAGAAGCATTATCGAAATACTTTTGTACAAGACGTGAGATTTTTTTTTAAGATATGTTTAACCATAAATTTCATCTTTTTGGTTCAATTTCCTGAAAAGCTATTCGATCAATGCGGATAGTACGGAATCCGAATTAGCCGCAATACCAGAAAGTCCGAAATCCGATAGTACATTACAAGGGAGCAGTAACGGATCTTTTGGAGAAATGGAGGACAGCAGTGCAGTCGTTAAAAAAATCCAACTGGGAAAAGCAATGTCCGTGGCCACTGGTGTTATCGAACATAATGATAATCAGACTAAGCTCGATCTCAAGTCAAGGCCGAATTGGTTTTTGGGCAGCGAAGATGACAATAGTCATGTACGGCATGATATAATAATATTGATTTCAGAAATAACCTTGACATTAATGTTTTTATGACCAATACTTTTATAACCAACTTTAAAATAACCTATTAATTCTTAAACATTCTTATACCTTCTTAACTAATTATTAAATAATCATTACGTAATCAAACGTATGATCGATGTAGAATAGTTTATAGAATTTTAAAATTTACTTGTATCCTTTAATTGGATAGAAAAAGTGGAGCGTCCATGAAGGAGTTAAAATGATGGTGAATAATGCATTTTGGAGCGGGCAAACGTCCTTAGTGAAAATACCACTCAGTTCAGATAACAAAGCTTTAAGTCCAATTTGCGACAGCAACAAAGTCGCAAAACCAGATCTTCATAATTTATTTTCCATCAGTCCTGGGTAAATACCGACATAATAGCTCCATTTCGATAGTACTTTTTGATTTTAATATTCTTAAATTATTGCTTTAAGGTGTCTGTATAAATAATATATTCTATGTCTACACTGAGAGAAATATTATGGAAAAATTCCAATAATCTTTAGTAAACGAACCATATTCAGCAGATTTTCATTTGTTTTCAAATTTTGGATTAATTTTTACCATAGTTATAATAGAGAACAATTTAAAATTGAACAATTTCTTCAATTGTTTATTTTGTTCTGTTCAGTATTAAATTGCTCTCTATTATAACTATGGTAAAGATTAATCTAAACTTTGAAAGAAAAATTAAAATCTGCTTAATATGGTTCGTTTACTAGAGATTATTGGAATTTTTCTATAATATTTCTCTCAGTGTACATTTATTACAAAAATAATGAAGTTTTTATTGAATGTTAATAGAGTTGAACACAAGAATGCCCTCCAAAGAGCTCGTTCTGATGGTCTGGAATTTTCCGCTTTAACAAAGAAATTACAACATCAGAAACAAGTTGAATCAACTAAGCCTCTAGATTCGCCATTGTCATCTGGACAAGTTACTACAACAACAACTAGTAGTGAACAGTCTAGCTCGCCAGCCTCGTCACAAACTACTAACGCAGAAGGCAGCCAACATTTAACTGGTTGGGTGAATCCTCAGCAAAAAATATCAACGCCAACGATTGAAAGACTTTTACCTATTGGTACTTCTACGAGAACCACTGGTAATAGATAAAAAAATGATAAATTTTATAAAATTTTTATAAAAGTTTTTTTTGTAACGAGTGCACGGAAACTGCCCTGTTTCCGTCCTGTTTAGAATACGGAAACCAGCTGATTATAGACGAGGACGGAAACTTGCTGATTACTAAGAAGACGCGGACGGAAACTAGTCGTTTTCCGCCCTTGGGTGGAAAATAGCAAGTTTCCGTCCGCGTCTCCTTGGAAACCTTCCAAACAGAACGGAAACAAAGCACTCTCCTTGCACGCGTTACAAAAAATAGTATACGCATCAGGGACGGAGCGAGTTGTCTCGCGCGGCCAACTTCACACTCGTCTATAATCGCTGTTACTCCGTCCTTGGTGCATAATATAGTATAATCGTTATTATTCTTTTATTAATTTTTTCCTTTATTTATTTTTAACTTAGGCCAAAGAAACATTCAACGAGTACTCAAATGTAAAGATACTTACGAATCTCCGGAGTCCCCTTTATCAAAGATGGATGTGTTGACAGTCAGTAAGTTGACACTTGTATTATAAATAATTGCACGTAGTTAAAAATAAGATGCCTTTATTATAATGATGCTCGATTGAATTCAGACGCTGCAGATTCTTCCTTTGAACAAGACAGTGAGACTTGTTTATCAAGTGACGTCGCGAGTTCTCACAGTGTATCGCAGCTTGAATTGCCAATGCCGGAAAGACTGTTACCCGTGGGACCTCAGAGGGATTCAGTTTCCGGTCTTGTTGAAGGTGTGCGACAAATTTTGGGGACACCTGAAAGCCAAGGTATAGTGTAATATATTGTGGCGAAATTGAATTGTTTTTATACGATAATGCGTAACGACGCTTATGAAATTTCAGATAATATGAAATCGACAACAGAAGCGTATTCGAAGGATATGGAAAATTACGTTAAACAAGACAGTGTGACATCAGAAAACGTGGTATAAATAGTTTTAAATAAATATAATAATATAGGTATAATTAGAATAGATTTCGAATAATGTTTCCATTGAAATAACAAGCATTTAAAATATTTAATACCATATTTTTACAGTACGTTACCATTGAAGGCATGTAATATAAAATTCATTTTTTTGATGTGGATTATTTCGTTCGTGATTTAACAGATATGTTTAATTGTTTGATTAATGTACAAGTGTGATATATATTGAGATTATTTTTTGCAGTCACTAAATCCGACTTCGAATGAACAACAATCAAGCAGATCGGCTAGTCCTAGGAAATTGATAAAGCAGGTTGCTTTAGAATCCCCGCCACCTAACATCGATTGTGATGATTTTTGTTCGCGAATAATCGAATGCGATCGAAGAAACAGAGCTAACGAACAGTTGCATTTGCATAGAGATAAAATGCGCAAACCTCCTGTTGTGTCTATGCATCGTACAACTGGAACAACGAAACATACCGAATCTTGGTAATTTAGAAATTTCACTTTCTTGCACAGCAATTACAATCGAATGTAAAATTTGATCATTTCATGTATAACGTATTCACGGAAAACGTATAAATTAATTGAAATAAATAATTTCAATAGGCCTGGTCTGCATTCACAACGAAATATTGATGTTATATCTCAACAGCAGTGCCATGCTGATTTCAATTTAAAGCAAAGTTTATTTAGAGTTGGAGATGATTGTATTTATGAAAGGTAATTGTTTATTAATACACTTGTAGAGTAAATGTGTAATTAGGTTGTTAAAATATAATGAATGTATTTGTAATTAAAGGTGTTCAGAATGTGGAACTATTAAAGAAGAATATTCCGACGAAGATTTGGGTCTTTGTATCATAACTCTCGGTACATTTATTCATCGAGAACCTGCATTAGCGGCACCATTATTGCCCGAAATTCTCAGTGTTGTTACAAAGTAAGATGAAATTTTAATGTTCGCATTAATTTTAACTTTTATTACATTCACGTGTTTTTTGAAAGCGTTAAAATGTGTTTATTACTTATGTACCATTTAAACAATGTTTGATGGCGTAATATTTATTTTGAGTAAATGTAAAAAGAAAAAAAGTAGTTAATCTTAAATGTATGTCAAATTTTATACAGAGTGGCTTTAAATTCGATGTACCCTTGGCAAAATGAAACAAATTTACATCTGCCAGGAGGTGCAATCAGCGTTGCGCATCAATTTCTTCGATGCGTGCTTCATCAGTTGGCTCCGAATGGGGTTTTCATGCAAATGTTTCAGACGCACATAAACGGTAAGGTTTCCGAACAAATTCTTTATTTCAATTAGGGTAGGTATTAAAAAAAATTTAAAGAGAATAACAAGCATAAAATATAAAAAATATTTTTATTATATCCATAAAAAGTTATAAAAATATTACTACAATATGGAATACTTATATTAAACTATGCAAGATAATCAGTCATAACTAAATCCCTTTTTTTTAGAATCAACGCGAATGCAATTTTTCAAGAGTGTTACATTAGCGTTGATAGATTTTAACGAATTAAATCCAATTGCACCTTTACAATTACTATTGGAGGTAAGTTATTAGAATATGCAAATCAATTCATTTTATATTTTTAACTTTTCATTAATAATAAACACAAGAAAAACAGAATTCAATATTAAAGTGAATGTTTATTGGTACACTATCATTTAAAATTTCATAGATATTTAAAACTACATATATATATATAAATATTATTATACAATTAAGTTTGCAAAATTGTCTGATAATTTCATATTTTCAAGTGTTCCAATTCCAAACAATTTTTTTTCATTATTTTGCAGAATTTATTTTCATCCATATGAGATTGGCTACAGTATACATATTCATGCGTCAGTTTATCAACGTTTATAAAGTATGGTTTTAAGTGAAATTGATATCAATTTAATAAATCAATAAAATTAAATTGATTACTTCGTAGCTTCTTTATATCATACTAAGTAAATAGAGTAGTATTTCTTTTTTAATTTAATTCAGTTTATTATTTTTGTTATTAATATATCCAACATTAATAAACCTTTATGTTATTAGAATTTAAAGAGTAAATTAACGATCTCTAAACAGAAAACGTACTTTTAATACTACGTTTAATAGCTTCGTCAGAAAAGGCAGATATATACTTTGGCGTTTAATTTAACATTTTATGGGAAATAAAAATAAAAATTATTGAGGGAAAAAACAAGACAAATATACACTCGCAAGATCTTATAACATTTTTCATAAACAGAAGCAATCTTAAACGTAATTTTTCGAAAAATATTCAATAATGAAATCTGACCCTTTGGACGCTCCATTTCTCACAAATATATACAAATTATATGTGCCAATGTGTATCTTTTTTTAATAATGTTCATAAAATAACCTACTAGTAAAAAGTGATTATAAAACACACACATGTATATTGACATAAAATAAATATTGATTAACCAATAATGTAAATAATTGCAGACATTAAACGCAAAAAAGTCCTTACCAATTGAAAGGCTACCTGTGATCTTGCATAACATCGCATGCTATTTAGATTGTCTACCTTTGGAGGCTGGCTTAGGTCCAGGTACTGTAACCTGGGCTGGTCTCATTATCCAGTTCGACGGTTTCTTCCGCCGAATTGTCCTCGTCTTATCGTCCATCGAGGATATGACACCTCTCTTGCGGATCATGGTGTCGGTTCTAAAAGTACCAGGAATACAGCAATCAAAGGTAATCTGAAATTCTAATGCGCATACCGCACGCCACAAATTTGCAAATTTGACAAGCCATTTGAAATTCAGAATCCGCAATGTACGCTGATTAAATTTCATAGACTGCCAAAAATGGAATGCGCTTAAAATAAACTATGCATTGCGGCGCGGTTATTATTCATCGTACTTCATTTGTCATGTCGCGGTGCCGCATTGTTCCTGTTGCAGGGAATGTTGGACCCGTTTTCGAAGGTGCTTAGTTACTCCATACAGAACTGCATCCTAAAGTACAGCTTCCTAACTGACTTGTGCTACCTTTGCCACCGTGGATTCACGCGCGACCGCGACAAACATTTCCTCAGCCGAACCATAGTTTACGAACTCGTGCAAGCGATTAAATTTAAGACAACCATCCCCGACACCAACTTCCTCCTGCTGTTGCACTTCGTTCTCCAAGTAAGGCGCCCTGAAAAATAAGACTTTTTTTCTAACGAGTGCATGGAAACTGCCTTGTTTCGGCAGTCTGTTTAGAAGACGGAAACTTGCTGGTTACCAAGGAGTAGCGGACGGGAACTGGTCGTTTTCCGCCCTAGGGCGGAAACTAGCAAGTTTCCGTCCGCGTCTCCTTGGAAACCTTCCAAACAGAACGGAAACAGGGCACTCTCCTTGCACGCGTTACAAAAAATAGTATACGCATCAGGGAAGGAGCGAGTTGTCTATATTCGCTGTCGCTCCGTCCTTGGTGCATAATATACTATTTCGCGTTTATGTCCGGCAAGCATGAATATTTATACATTTACAAATGATCATAGGACGTGGGTGGAGTTTTGCCGACAACTATTCCTCTGGAAGACATTCACATCGACACGTCTCTCATTTACAATACTAATGCATCGGAGTCTCTGAGGAATCAACTGACGGATATTCTGGAATTCTTGGTAGACTTTCATACTATGAGCAAAATCAAGGTGAACAAATGTAGTAATTTATAAAACACGCTTTGTCTTTATAACCAGTGTATTTTTTAGGATCGGACTTTTTTAAAAGTTAATTCAGCAATTATATTTAATGATGGATAATATATTACAATTTAATTATTAATATTGTATGATTAAAATATCTTTCGTATCTTTTCCTTGGGACAAGTGTACTTTAATTGTGGATATTAGACGTGTTGATAAATTTACTTAAATATGAACGAAATTTGCCGGTTTCAGAGTTACAACAAAGGTATGCAGTCGGGGTTAAATGAGGACACGTTGGGTGGAACACTTAAGTGTGGTCTTGCTCAATATCTCGCTTTGGAAATAACCAGAGGAAATAACCGAGAAAATCGAGCCATTTCAAGATATTTGCCATGGCTTTACAGCACTCCTTCCATGTTACAGCAAGGGTGAGTTAACAAGATGAAATTGTGCTTCTTATTGTAGGATTATAAAAGAAATATTAAAACGTAATTTTCGATTAAATACGCAGAAATCAAAATTAGCAATAATGTTTAATCTATTAGATGATAAATGGCGGTAAAGTATTATCATAGGACCGATACTTTAAATTGCAATAAAATAAATTTGAAAACATGAATCAATATGTATATATACATATATTTGTCATGAGGAATGATGTTTAAATTGTTTTTCATAAATTTACATTGTCTTTTATATGGAAAGGAATAAAAAAATAAAGTAAAGATTTTATGTGAATGTACTTTATAATTAGCTGGCTAGATAACACCACTTCACTGTAAGCTTATTAACTTAATTAATAATCATTTTGTGTGGGCTTGTTTTTTAGTAGTTACTTAATTCGCTTTTGTAATACGAGTCTTTTTAATAACATTTCAATTATAACCATTTTCAATTACAATCATCATTAAAGGTTCTTTCGGATAGAATTGTTACTATAGTAATACTGATATAAATACTCTTAATCCGATTATGTTTAATGTCATTGTTAAGGTGTTTTCAATAATAGGATAATGAATTTTATTTTCACATTATGAAAATATTGTTATTTATTCAGCAATATCAATGTCAAATTGTCATATAAAAGCAACATTTTTTTATCATTCACAAATGTTTTCTCGAAACAGCTGATCAGATTTGCCATTGTTCCTAATTACCATGAATTGGAACATCATTTTAACATGAAATATTAGTTATATTCAACAGTATAAGGCAATTAGATCGGAAGTAAATTTCGAATATATGTAGAATAAATAGAGAATTAAATAATTTTATATTTAATATATTTAAATATTGCAAATCTCATCTTCGAAATAATAACTATTTTGCATCTCAACAATTGAATTTGGTACACTTAATCTCAAATTAACCAGAAAATATAAAAGTTATTTAAAAACTAAAAACGCCTTAAATTAGTTTTCTTTTCATTTTGTTTTCATTGAGACTTGCTTTCTTTTTTTATTCCACCGAAGGGTTCGAGAGTACTTGGACTGCGTGAGCCACGTAAGACTTTTGTCTTGGTTATTACTGGGCTCGTTAACTTACACAGCAATGTGTTCTATGAACAACTATGCACATACGCATAATCCGCCAATACCAACGGCCCAGCCAATTCCTCAAGAAGGTTCGTGCCACATAGCAGATCATATCCAGGTTATTCTGTCTGGATTTCCCGAACAATGTAAGGCTTCGGTACACCATATGTCTTCTCTGTTCCACGCGTTCATTCTTTGCCAGGTAACATTGAATTACATAACCGGATTGACAAAACACCCGATTTCACCTGAGAAGTTGCGCTTAACATTTGTTTATTTCAGTTATGGACCGTGTACTTGGAGGAAATCTCGAAGAACAACTCTGGCAACAGTGACAGTCACAATGTTACATTGAATATTTTACTTGAATTTTGGGGAAAAGTTACCCCTTGTATACTGCAATTGGTTTCCCAAACAAAAGCTGTAAGTTTCTACAGATTATTAGCGCTGACATAAATTTTTAGTGTACCGCAGTTATATCTATTTACTTAACACGATTAATAGTATTGAGCTTAATAACAATGAAAGTTTGGCACTTAAATAAAAGTTAGTATACAATGGTTTTATGCGTACAGTTGAATCAATGTCAAAATTTAGTGGGATAAACGTTTTCATGAACCCCCTGGACGTTCCGTGCGGAAAGTCGTTTTAAATTAAAAAAATTCAAGAATGCTCTAAAAGTCGAGCGAATAAAAATTTCATTCGTTTCCATTTACTTCTCTCAATTTTTCTTTATTGCTTACTTTCGACAGCTGGCTGAAATGATGAGTCTGCACTTCATGAGTTTATTGGAGGCGTTGCTGGAATGCAGATCGATCGTACTGAACAAATTGTTGCCAATGTGGAATCCCATTCTGTTTTCTCAGTACATTCAGGTAATTTGTTGATTTGTCACCTGGCTATTTACAAATAAAGGTTTTGGCAATTGAACAATTCAAATGGTCGCTTACTTGTTGCCAGTTGCCGAACAATTTGCAAATGAGGTTGCAGAACTGCCGTAACTTCTCGCCCAACCAAGTCATGGACAATTTGTCCTCGACCAAGCAGGACTCGAACGCGGCGTTGCTTAGATGGTTGCGACAACTCCAATTCAAAATGGGCCAAATTGAAATACAATCGTCGACTGTTACGCAGTTTTACTCGATTTAATCGCGGGAATTGAATGGCGATTGTTTGTAAGGTAACGTAAATGCCAACTTCAATTTTCGCAATGACCAGGACACGTTTATATTTTATTTTAGAATTTATACTGTACAGTGTACTATAGGTTGTAAGAGTCTCAGGAATTCCAGTTTAATACAGGAATATTTATAGCACACGAGTGAACACATTTGTTTGTTACAGAAATGTTGTTTGTCTTATGAGGTGTAAATTCTATGAAATTATATGTATTAACTTTCGTTTCGTATGTGACTGTTATTAATTTATATACGAGTGAAAAGTATATGTATAGTTGTTAGATTTATAAATGTTACCATTTATAATGAATGTAGTTTTCTGTATATAAAGTATAATAAAAGTTATGAAATGTGAAATGCTGTCTTGTTCTGACACAACGATCAGAATATCGAAAAGGAATTGGAATTTTAAATGGTTATTTTTTTTCTTTTATTCCAGTTTTGTTTAAGTTCTTTGGTAGTACTTTTGTTGAGGTAATTTAAATAACATGGAATAACGAGCAGCGTTTGTTGAATTCTAAAAATTAATTATACAGACAATCCTTTTTGACACGAATATAAATCTATATTTATATTCTTTAGTTCAGGTCTATTAACTTGTCAATGTCATTAAATATAACGAAAGCAATTGACTGCAGAAACTAATACGTTTTCAGACATTGACGTTTTGTCTTAAAAAATTAAGGATGTAAAATAAAAGCTGGCTCGTTAAAGAAATGATAACGATAATGAACATATTTTAAACTTTTGTTCAATTATTTCAAAATATAAATTCCGTTTACTTTCTGTTTTATTGGAGTTCGTAAAATATTCAAGGACGTGCACACATTATTTGTTATAAGACAAATAACTTCAAAAAACTAATAACGATTACACATTTCCACTTATATTTTATTCTACTTTAAATAAGTATGTAATAAGGGTAATATGCATATAAGTTGAATATGTGTACTTAAAAAAAGTAATAAAAGTAATTTATTATGTATATATAACAATAACGCAATAGAAAATGACAATCTGAAATTACTCATAATTTTTCTTTATGAACAGAACAGAAATCGAAGTTTTTATTGTATTTATTTCAATTACCATTCTTTGTTATTAATTTAAAATTCTTTATCTTATCCATGACTATCTTTGAGTATAAAAATGTTAAAGAATGATTTGCAAAGAAGACTCAAGTTAATCTATAGCAATATGTTAAGAAAGACTTTATTTTTGAAAACTATTAAAATGTTTATTACTGAATGACGTTACATTTATGTGAAATAAATATAAATACGTGTATTCAGTAATAACCAATCCATTTAGTTTTTTTTATTTAAATGTAATTTAATAATTTATTTGTAACAAATGTTTAATATCATTTAGTGTAAATTATAAACAATACTATAATTGTATTAATATAGTAATTGTGGTGTCTGTGTATATGTTCATGTAGTATATGTCCTTATATTATAAATGATATTTATTACAAATTTCGTGTATCTGTTTCAATACACAGGTAATTTATTCGTTTGAATAAATAACGAACGAATTTTGAATTGAAAAATATTCAATAAAGAATTGCTCGATAGATAGAGAACATCAAATACCACTTTCAAAGTTACTTTGCTAAAACACCTCTTTGATGACAAGAAATGCAGTTTACAACATTATTCAAGTTAATTAAATTACCTTGTTAATTGATCGGAACGTGCTAATGGGTTTTGATATAACATACAAACATTTCTTCATTTAATATATTCCATATTCCACTTATTTCAATCAACTTGAAAATTATTTAAACTGCTAATTCGAAATTCAGTTATTTGCTAACAAAATAATATATCCATTCAGTTTCTAAATTAGATTAGGAAATTGTTATTAAGCGAGAGAAAGCATTATTTATTTTGAACCCTTACAAAATAGTATATATGAAAACTAACAATCATTCGTCAATCGTTTTAACGAGAATGGATTTTTTTAACAAGGGATACTACATTGAAAGTTGATGAAGTTTAATTGGTAATTTCCGATTAAAAACGTGTTTTATTAGTCTTGTAAACAATGATCCCACTAATACGAATATGACAACGCTCAATTAGTCGGTGACAACTGATTAATTTGACGAGCTTTTGCGGGATATAAAATTCTTTAAACTAAAAATGAATTACTAAAGAGTAAGAAGAAAGAAATAGTACATCTTATCTGTCCCCTGCCTTCCTATTCCTTACAGTCCCTCTGTCAAAAAATGTTGACATTGAACGGAATAGAATGAAATTGAAAATATTCAAATCGGTTTGGGAAGTTTTCGGAATTGAAAGTATTTCCATTTCATTGGACGGAATTTGGTTTATGGTAATTGTGTTCCCAATGGAACTTTCAATTTTCACGAGAAATAGAAAACAGCTGAATATCGGACGCGGAATTAAAATCGCAAAATCTAATTGAAATCAGAATACTTTCAATTCCGAAAACTTCCGCAAACCGAATTGAATATTTTAATTTCAATTTCATTCTATTCCGTTTAATGCCAACATTTTTTTTACAAGGTATAGCCTAAGTGAATTTAGGGAAGTGGAAAAGAACTGAATCGAGCTAATTTCTAATTTTTTTTCGACAATCGTTTATCACGCTAAATCAATGAAATCGATTATTTTTTATGAATGATTTATTATTTAAACATTTTTCAGCAGAGAATATTTCGATCAAACGTACATAAAATTATAGGGAATCATAACATGTTATGCATTTCCCGCATAAACGATAACTATTATTACTAATATCTTATCAATAAACTGAAAACTGTGCTGATTCAGTATGTTTATTCTCGTAATGTCATGGACTAATTTTACTTCTATTACATCACGAACTTCATCATACCGGCAATTCCGAGCCGGACAGCGTTACGTCGTCGCGTAAACCCATCTCAGGCGAATTGCAAAAACAATCATCCGTTAAATTTCCGCAATTACTTTCCACTCGCCGGCAGGGGTAAGCGCGCCACCTATGTTCGCTCGTCAATCGCGCCGGCTTAACCTAACATCATCCGCGCGCAAAAAGTAAAAACAATGGTTTTTCATTGGACGGAAGGAAGCGCGCGGGGCGACGGTGCGGGTCGCGGGGGCAGGGGATGGGATAAAGGGGGGAAAAAAAGGAGGAGGAGTGAGGGAGAGGAAGAGGGTGAGGGAGAGAGGGGTGGAAAATCGAATTGATTAGGAGCTTTCGCTGATGAAACCGAACCGTCGAGGAGGCTACGACGGACGCGCACTTTTATGAATTGGAAAATCGAAAGAGTGTCTCTCCCACGTGGGGAGAGGAAAGGTCACGAAACGCCAACTGGAGCAAAACAAAAACAATGCGGCGCGTCGTGCGGCGCGTGGGGTGCGCGTGCGCGCGCATCGATCATACGGCGGAGATCGGCGGCGGCGTTGCAGAGTGTGCGGAGGTGAGCAATGGCAAATTGTTACGGTTGCGCAAAAAGCTGCGAGGAGCGGCGCGCGGTACGGGCGCGCGGTACAGGCGCGCGGGACGCGTTCGCGTTGCGTTCGACGCAGCGGCGCTTCCGCGTCCGGCCAACGGCGGGCAACTTGCGCCGCGGAATTCCAACAGCGGCGGCCATCTTGCGTCTCGGGGCCACGCGTCATTGGCTATTTTCGTTGCGTGTCGCGGCAATTTCGGACAAATATGACACTCGCGGGGAAGAAAGCGACGCGCCGCGAGCAATGTAAACAATGCGACTGAATTTACGACGGGGCTTCTAATGCCACGTTAAATTGTCGCGGCGGCGACGCGCCGCGGCCAGTCGGCCCAGTCGGCCCGGTCGGCCCGGTCGACGAGCGCGCCTTCGCATGTTGGGCTTGACGAGGTCAGGGGTGGGTCACGCGTTACTTTTTATTTCACCCCTTGCTTTTCTATTTTCGACGAGGGAGGAAATAATGAAACGGGTAATTTTTAAACCTTTATTAACGTCCCGGCGTTTCTCTGAGGTCATTGTTAACTTTGGCTTTCCATTGGAAATGCCATTAAGAATAAAGTGTCAAAACGTATGGCACCGTTTAAAAACATAAACAGTAAATCTGTATACTTGTATGTTTCAATCGGAGTATTGTCCACGATAATTGCACTTAACAATAATGTATAAATTGTCGTCTATTTATATTTTATTTAATTTTTTTATTTATATTCATTTGTATTCATTTATTTTATTACATGAAATTTCCAATGCCAGGTATTTAACTTTTATCGGTGTGCATACAATAAACTGATAAATTTTAGTCCATCGCATTGCATTGTAATAATGTTTTCAATAATATTAAAGGATCATGTTGACTTAGATAAAAAAGTTGATATATATAATACAACATATAATATGTATATATATGTAAATATTCATAATTATTATTTTTAATTATTTATTATGACTTTTATTGTTTTAGTATTTCTAATATAAAAAACTTTATATTTTTTCATACCATTCTTTGTTTATAAAAAAAGAGGAAATTACGTTATATTTCATAAAATCGCAAAAAAATTATCTAATTTAAAAATAATATTTCAACTTGATTATAATTATTATAAATTATCTTTACAGTTACTAATCTAAATAAATTATTATAATGTTTAATGCAAAGACACATTCTTTTTTTATTAATTCTCTAGTCATTCAAATCGTCAATTTATTTATTTGTTGAAATATTTTATTTTTATTTAGTTTCATATATATTGAGGACTTTTAAAATCAGACATATTGATGGGATGTAAATACAAAACGTGTATGGAATACTTAAAGTTTAACTAAGTTTTACAATCAGGAATGTTTACTTGAAACATACATTTTGATGTAAATTTATGGAAAAATTATTTATTACCAAAATATAAATTTTTACATCTAATAATTAACTTGAAGTTCTTTATAATTTAAGTTGGCTAAAAATAATTTTTTTTTTATATTTGCATTGCTATACATTAATTTATTAATATTTGCATCACATTGTATATATATTTAAGAACCTTGCACACATCAAATTAACAATTTGACTATTCGGTCAAACGTTGTTATTAAACATTGAAAATTAAATAATGGTTTTAATTTCACTGTATCATTCAACCTAAAATACCTTCGATTGGTAGTATAAATATTGATTTATAGTGCACCAAGACTTACCAAAATATATTGACTGAATGATTTTATTATGTGCGTCCAATTTAATGTTTTTTTCAAATCAATAAAAGAAAAAAATTGATACTTTTAATACGGTTTCATCATTAATAGATGAATTTTTAGTGAATACATGACAAAGAATAGATACAAGATTATATCTGCAAATAACTAAATCATTCATATTATGTCTGTAATTTTGATGACACTAAATAATATTCTAATTATTAATGTTTATTTCAATTAATGTTTAAAGATATTTAATGAACTATACAAAATATATTGTATATAAATTTAATAAACATAATAGCATTAATATATTTTAATTCGCAACATCAGAAAATAACTGAATTTATTGAACATCCCTGATAATCAATTTAAATAAATCATAATGCATTTTAAAATGAAGTAAAGGCACACTCTTAAAAAAGTTTATTTGAGAACAAAAGAATTGTATTATTTTAAATAGGATCCTATTCAAATTGAAAATAATCTTTTCTGTATAGAATCACTTTCACTCAAAGCAAATTTGTGATGAATTTCTTACAGTGTAGCCATTTGTTATACTTGAATTTATATTATATATATTCCACGTAGATCACAAAATGGAAATTACAAGCAAAATGTGTTAAGATCTTAAAATTTTAATTTTTAGTGAATAGTGAGCTGTGAGTAAGCGATCAGTCACCAGGATGAGCCTAGGTATCGTGAAAGTCTGCTATGAGTAAGTAAATTTGAAGAAATTAAATTACTGAAACTCTATCGGGAAAAATTATGGGTGGAAATTAGTTAATCATTAAGATTAATTAAATGAAATTAAAAAAAAAAAATAATTAAAAATTAGTAAAAAATATAATAGTAAAAATTTACAAATTTATAATAATTATTAATGAAAATAATCTCTTTTCACTAATATCTTCAATTGAATAGAAAACATTGTATAATACTGTTAAGTATAAGAACAATATTCGCGATTATCACTTGAAAACCTTTATTTGTGGGGTAAATTTTTGTATGACTAATAGTTTCGAATATTATTAGTAATCGGTACACGTTTAGAACAAATGCTTTAATAAAATGAGGAGTTTCTCCTGTTGAAAAAAAGTAACGGGAATTTAATTGGCAAATTTTTTAGTAGGTTACTATATAGTAAAAACCGAGGCCTCACTTTGTGTCCTTTTTCAGTCATTAGCTATATATAAATGAAAAAGAATAAAAGACAAATGTCAGTGCAGTTTCTGCTGCAATCATAAATCAAATCATTGATACAATATTTAAGTCAGATATGGTTTTATCTACATTTATTTTTTAAATAATAAATATTCCTTTTCAAATAATGGGTAATTGAATAAGTAGTTTTTTTTAAAAAAAATATGAAGATCCAACATGCCAATACTAATTATTTATGACTGTTGAGATTGTACTTATTTAAAAAAGTACTATTATGTACTAATAAGTTAAAATAAATATGTTCATATATCATCAAGTTATTCATTTTGAACATTTGAAAATGCTGTCATAAAATAAATTACATTTGACATTGTAAGGATAGGATAATGCTGCATTTACAGATACTAAAAATAATACACAGAAAATCATTAAATTGTAGTTATATTAGAAACTTTTGGCTGCGATTTAAATTATGCGCTTTTTTCAACATAAATAATTTGAATGTTACATATTAAATTATTTTACAAACAAGAGAAACAGGAAGTTTCGAACTTAATAATAATAATTAACAATTTTTTAAATATTTATTACAAATAAATATTTTAAAACAAATACAAATTTTATGAAGTTAAATTATTATAAATATTAATGTAGTTAAAAATTAAGTATAAATAAATGTTAATTTTTAAATTGAA
Source organism: Leptoteleia sp. ZL-2020 (assembly GCA_022817305.1). Lineage (NCBI taxonomy): Eukaryota > Metazoa > Arthropoda > Insecta > Hymenoptera > Scelionidae > Leptoteleia > Leptoteleia sp. ZL-2020. The sequence continues at coordinate 37,230 of JABFPN010000596.1, forward strand.
ATTACAAATTTGAAGCGATTTCCGATGTACAAATAAGAATGTAGTATTTTCAGATTATTTTTAAGGCATATTAAAAAATCTAAACTTGTTAAATTAAATTTCAGGTTTAACAAATTAAATTCTATTTAGTTTAATTTTTTGAAATTTTCTAATGAAATTTACCTTCACCATTTTAATTGATTTTATAAGCAAACGTATCATTTTACTTATTTAATGAAAAAACAATTATACAATTTTACAATATTCAATATTAAAATAAGGAAATAAGTGTTAAATAATTTTATTTATTGTTAATAATAAAGGTTAATAATTAAAATAAAGTACAATAGATAATAATAAAAATAGAAGATAAAATAATAAAGGAAAATGTTATTGGTAAATCAAGTAAAATAAGAATGACAACATCAATCAAAGTACTTATGTATTTATCTTCTGTAATTTTGTTTTACTAAACAGTACTTACTCACACTGCTTACTAGGAATCTTTATACGTGCATCACTAATATGAAAAATGTCGGTTTTTATATATTTCTTGTAAACAAGAACTCTTTGTGCTGCATCGTACAACGCACGTATGAAACTCATTTAGTGAAAAAACAGTATAATTGACGCGCCACGAACAAAATATTTTGTTTTTGTACATGTAAATGTCGTGGATTCATTATATATTTTAACTAACAAAAATGAATCGTTTTGGAATCAGTTTAAAATAAACAATAAATATTTATTAGGATATTGTAATTATCAATTAAAAAATTGATAAGAAAATTCTATTACACATATTAGACTTGTAGACTAACATTAATTAATTATATTCTTATATATTATTTAACTTTAATACTTTTTTAATTCTGAAAGAAACATCTTTTAAAGTATCTTCAGTAAAGATGAAATATAAAAAAAAACATACGGTCTCTTATTAAACAAAAACGTATAAAAAGGAAAATAAAAATTGTGATACCTTTTTTATTACCTAATTCTATAGTTAGAATGTCTTAATTATTAGGCGTCCATTCACAAAGTGATACTTTAACATTTGTCCTTAGATAAAGAAAAAGATTTTGTTATTATATTTATTATTAATTAAAAAAATGAAAAGAAAATTATTGATAAACGAAATTAGAAGGTTATAGATTTTCCTATTTATATGTTAAATACTGATAAACCATCTCTCTTTAAAATTGCAACATTGTATTATGTTAATATAAATTACTCTTAATTGCCTGCACACTAATATATTCTTATCTATAAAGTGAAAATATTAAAAAAACTAATCTTAATAATTTGCAATAAGCTGTGTACTGTTAAAATATTTTTTACAATTCTCAACATTGCAAATAATTACAGATTTTCATTTTCACTTTGTTAATAAATGCTGGCGTACGTTTTTCAAACAATTTAAACACATGCTAAATTACATTTACGTTTAAGTTCGAGCATACTTTACACTGGTATCTAAATTATATCAGAATTTGCACACGTTAAATGATACAAATTTATTTACGCGCGTTTGTAATTAATGCAACTTCATTCGACCGAAAAAATTACTCGTATTTCAATATTGTGCTCTGTATTTCAAAGTGATGTGTCCGGTTACAATATCTTGGTTTTCATTTTATATGAAAAGGATTACGTGCGATATAATCAAAATCCGGTACATCGTGAAACTTATGAAAAATCCCACTGCATCTTTATCCGTTTACTTTTATATACTCATAATAAGAGCTAAACTATTTTTTTTACAACTTGCACACATATGTACGTAAATAATACTTTTCCACGTACATTTCATTACTTCAAAAAAAAAAAAAATATTTGCAAATTGAATTTCTTTTCATAAATCGATAGTCTCGTTCCTTCCAATTTAATTTTCTTGCGAAAGTAACAAACGAGAATTAAAAAAAAAATTAAAAACGTTATTGGAGACTAGAAAAAAAATCAACTATAAAATTATATTAAGAAAGCAAATTTCTTTTTCACTTTTAAAGTAACAGCTTAACCGTTGGCAAGTATTACATTCTTTTAATATATTCTTATTTAATCCAATTAAAACATTGTTTTAATCATTGAAAAAATTCTCACATTATCCAGTAATCATTAAAAGAAAAGTACTAGTGAATAAAAAATTAATTTCATACATAATATTTAACGTTGAAATATTTATATTAACTTAATATAGAATGTACTGTTAATTTAATTGCATCATGCGTAGCAATTTTAAGCATCCTTTTTCTATGTGTACTATTCACAGATATCTATTAAAATTTTTCTACTTTCCACATCGCACAAATAAATTTCACCTCAAATGTTTCGAAATATTAAAAATACCGCGGTAGAAATAAAACTAAATTAATGAAGCTAAAAGTAACTTATTCTTAAATCGGGGTTAGCCCATATATATATTGGGTCACACTGCTTTTTTTTATAGGTAGACTGAGGGAAGTTTATTAGTAGTTACTACTGTGTATATGTGTTCATTTATAATATTCCTTATAATATAATATAGTAACGTTTATAAAATACATTTTGAAAAAGAAAAAAATTAGAATATATAATAAAAAGATGTTACTTTATAATCACCAATCAGGCACTTTGACCACTGTTTTTTTCTTAAACTTTAGAGTGAATGTGTGAGAGGGGCGTGGCCTAAATTTGTCCACTCATGATTATTTGTGTAGTAAGACTTATATCTATGAGCGGCATCGTAGAGTGGCGGTAAAGAGCGACTGATGACTGTGAGGTAATGAGTTCTATTCCCTGGTCACATTTTATTTTAATATTTTTTTTAAAATACTACACCATATTATAAGGAATACTATAAGTGTAAACATATATCCTAGAGTTATTATAACATTTAGATCAATGGTTAATAAATTGTTCTCAATGCTATATTAAGTAAAATGAAAATAAAAAAAATTGAAAAAAATTCAAACTATATTCTACATTTAATTATTCATAAGCTTGTTTGATATACTGACAAAAAAATGTGACTTTTTGTTACAATAAATTATTCTGAGAAAAATGTGTTTAACGTTTTTCTTTTTATCATTTTAATCAACACTTTAAAGCTTACAATAAACAATGGAAAAAGTTATTAATTTTAGCAGCAAACACACGTTTAATTACTTTTAAAAATGTCCTTGACACGTTTGTAACTGGTAAAATTGTTTGAAATTAGAGTAAATATTTGCATCAAATTGTGTTTGTCGACAATTTATGGCTCAGTGTATAAATCAAATCTCGTCGCAAATAATATATAAATAAAGAAATTACAGGAAATGACACCATAATTACAGAGACGAACTGTCACGCAAATTTCATGCGTTGGGTCAAATTCTTCGTATATTTACACGAAATACAATTCCCTATTTTAATTAGAAATGAAATTCCGCGCTTCAAATGGCCGTTACAAGGATGATTTAATGTCATTATTGTACTTAAAACATTGACTAGCTTAATTGAATGATTAATTTTGTTTAAACTAATTCCTGTTTTCATTAATTAGATTTATAAACATCCGATAATCATTACGTTTCATCAGAAATTAACTACAGTTCAAAATATTAATCATAAAATCTCCTAAACGAGTTTTGAATTATAACTACAATTTATAATTGACGTATATGTAACAGTTATATACAAACAGAAAAGAAAATGAGTCTATCTACCAATTTTTAACTAATTTAGTAAGCATTTATTTTATTTACAGAATGACACATATATTCATTTGAATAAAATAAATGTTTTTGAGCTCCATATATTGTATGACTGATTCGACCATACACTTAACTAATAGGGACTGAGCATAACCTCATTATTTCAAAGAAAACTGCTTCAACTTCATTGTGTTGAGGATCAGATAAATTTGTATGATTGATTCAGCAGTTGTCAACGTGCTGGTATTTTTTACTAACTTAGAATAATAAATTTTTAACTCTTTCAAGTACATGACCAGTTTACTGACAATGTTAGTAATTTTTATTCATCTTTTCTCTCTGAATAGTATTAAATGTTATGTTCCTAGATAAAACAGAAATATTTCTTTTTAAAAAAGAGTATTTTTATTGAATGACGTACATACATCTGAAACACAGTTAAAAACAGTAATTTTTTATGTTTTTTTTTTTCTCAAATTACAATAATATACATTATTATAAATGATAATTATAATTTCTACTCATGTCAATAATAGCCAGACAACCTGTCTAATTTAAATAGAAATTTATTAGTTCACTTCGTACTGTTTTCCCGTGCATTTTAAATAACAAGTAAACTAAAATACAGACAGCGTTTTGCATTTTAATTGCCGAAACATTTCACTTTTAATCCCACTATTAAACAAAAAATAATCAATTCCTTTTATTTTCTTGCCGCTGTAACCAACAATTCACGTTCAATTTCATTCGAGACCACGGTTTTTCCGGTAATTCTAATCGAAATACAATTACATAAGTAGAATAAATAATAATAAAAAAAAAGGTTACTGCAAGTTGCAATGACTCGCCCGTGCGGTTATTGTTCCAATTTGCTCGTTCCTTTTTTTAATCATTTGATATTTATTTCGCGGGTCGGCGCTGCTACACGACACGATAAGCATCGCGATATGAATTAGCCAAGGTTATTTTAACACGATTTTGTCGACCTTTATCGATAGGCTTTCAGAAGATTAAGCTTTCAGCGGAGAAGCGAAAAAAGCATTTTAATTATTTTTCGTGATCTGGCGTCACACTCATCGATTACGTTACATTAACATTTAAATTGCCTTCCCGCCCCCTCTTTTTTTCTTTTTTTCTTTTTTTTTCATTTTTTTCCCCTCCTCCTTTCAACTGACAACGTTTGCATGGCGCGTACGCGCGAATTAAACGCTTAATCGCTGGCTATAATATGCAGGGAAATATTTCATTACGGACCCCGTAAGACGTTATTTTGTCGAATAAAGTGGCGGCGACAAATCCCCGCGACACACATTTCCAGTTGCAAGGGGTTGGGCGTAAATAAAGCGGATAAAAACGTGCTTCTGGTTTGACATCAGAAATAAGATAATCTATTTAATTGCTGTATACGGTTGAAGTTGCCGGCATTTATCGCGATTTAAGGACATTCGTGACTAAATAAAAAAAAAAAAAAAAAAAAAAAAAAATTGT
>JABFPN010000597.1:0-42358 GCA_022817305.1 Leptoteleia sp. ZL-2020
TCATCGGCCGATCGTCTGTAGCTGTTGATCGGCACATCAACGGCCCGATGGATAGCCGATGACGGCCCATGCTCATTTGGTGTTTCATGCCGATCGATAGCCGATCGACGGCAAACGACATCTTTTTCTACATGGGTGGTGGGGAAATGTTGACTATAGCGTTTTAGTTTCACGAACGACCGTTATATCCAGAGTCGAGTATACATATATATGTAGATGTAGACATTAATTTCAACATTTAGTAAAGTTTATATTAAAAGCAGATTTAACCAGAAAATTTGCGTACAGATTTTAATAGAAACATAAATAACTGCGTTTTGAAGGTGTAATGGTACCTTGACAACTATACGGGAGACGATCATTTCAAGTGGTGCCGATTTTAATTTTTGTTGGTAGACCAATCTATGATCTTCGTCATTCAATCGGGTTTTTCTGTTAGACTCACGACGAATGGAATCTAAGGCCCGTTCTAGTCTTCCGCCACATTTATCCCAATTTCCATTATCTGTGTGCGTCAAGTCTAATGAAGAAGTCATCAGTAGTAGTAACACGGGTAATCGATAAGACATATCCTGATAAAAGAAATTTTATTATAGGTAAGATTCGACATTTACGAGTAAAAAATATTTAAAACCTTTTATAGTATATAATAAAAATAGTATAAGAGGATATTTAAAATCACTATTCTTTCTGTCGCTAAAAAGATATCGTCTACCGTGTCCGCAAAATTACCGTACCAATGAGATAGCTTTTTCAAATAACTGCGTTTAAATTTACAGTAATAATATAAAAACAAAGTAATTACTTCAAAGTAATTATTTAATTTAATTTAATTAACCACATGCAAACATTGTTGCAGTGATTTCGCGGACACCAAGGAACGTTTGACCTTTAATGTTTATTCAACGCACAATGATAAACTCTAAAGACGATGTTTTCCCTCGCACGTAAACAATTCAACAAATGACAGTCACTCGTCTACCTTTCACACCTTTTTTCTAAATTATAAGATGCAATTTATCTCTAACATTTATGTCACACGAAATAACAATTTTAATTGCCTGATCGCGTGATACTAATTCATCAATTTAGGCGGCTTGTATAAGTGTGTGTGTGTCCAAACCCTTATATTTAAATTTATCAACAAAAGCGTATCCTGTAGAAACTCGGTGAGTTTGTACGCGCTGAAACAGAGCATGAACGCTTCTTCCTTCCTTCTCCTTAGCGACAGTCTATAGTGAAACTTAGGAAATGTAATTTGGACGGTAAGAGGCTCGTCAATTTCAAATATTCGATGGGCAAAGTAAATTATTGTACTTGTGTTTCGTGTTAAACGCCAATGAAGATGGCTCGCCACTTTCATCTCGTGCGAGGGAAATGTATTAGTAGTTACTACTATATGGTATAACAACTTGAGGATATGTGTATATTTTTTTTTTTTTTCAAGGAATAGAACTCGTTACCTCACAGTCACCAGTCGCGCTCTTTGCCACTACTCTACACCGTCACTTAGAAAAATTTTGATGATGAAATATATCTTACTTCACAAACATCAGTGATTGGAACAACTTTATCCACATTCCCTTTCTGGCACTAGAATTTGACAAAGAATGATATATTTTCATATATAATGATAATGGTGTAGAGTGGTGGTAAAGCGCACGACTTGTGACTGCGAGGTGATAAGTTCTATTCCTTGATAGCAACATTTTTTTAATAGTTATTTTAAAAATATTATATTATATTATACGAAGTACTATAAATGCACATATCCTCGGGTTATTATAAAATGTAAAATCAACTACTAATAAATTTCCCCTGGCGTGTGTGTTCTGTCAAGCGAATTTCAAGTGACGTGATTTATTGAACTTTTTATTCGAGGATGCGAAGATGTACATCAATTAAATGAAGAGCATCGAAGTAAAAGCGAATCGAACGGAATGATACGAAATGGAAGAAATTCCGCAAGGAAATAATCACTTTTTTCCCACAACTTTTTCCTCCCCCTCCCCACACTTTGAATTGTCGGTGGAGAAGGTTCGCACAGCGCAACGAAAACGTTCCATATTCCAAGCGCCCAAACCATTGACGTAATATTTACTTCAGCGTTGGTAAAAAGAAATTAATAAACAAAAGGTATGCTCCAGTCCTTTAGCTGTAAAAAGTTTGATGAAAAAACTTTGAAGAGCGAGAGCAAATAAAAATATTTTGTTCCGCTAAAATTTCCCCGCGGCCAAGTCATTTTTCGCCACTCCAATGAAGGTGTTGGATCTTTCTCTCTTTGCGTTTGTTTTAATACAAAGTTTCTGGAAAACCTGCCGTGAGATTTAAACCTTCCTCGTCATTCTCGTTTTTCTTTTATCGCAAAACCCTCGAAGACCCCGGAGCACGAGTATTAAACGTTTAAACGATACACCAACTTATCTGAAGTGTGAAGTAAAAATACTTTTAATTTCATTACCTAATTAAATAGCTTCATTTCAAAGCCGTGGTATCGGTCGGATCGAATCCAGTGTAAAACAATCTCAAAAGTATTTTCATTAAGCTATTTTAGGACGTTATTGGCAAATCGTAGCCAGCGAATAAAACCACATCCAGCACATATGCACTTTGCATGAAAGTTACGTGCAATTAATTATCGCAAATATGTTGCGGATGTTTATAAATTCATTATCATAAGTACACGTGCAATTTTAAACTTCCGCGGCGAAACAAATGTTTGCATTATAAATTTCCCAAACGATTAATTGTAATGTTTGTCATAAAGAGAAGTTTGTTTTAATAATTGTTATCAAACACTTTCAACGTTTATTTGATTAATAAACAATTGTTTCTAAATTCATGTTTATAAATAAATGTAAACACAATAATTTAAAGGTTAAATGATTTGTAGCAACGTTTTTTTTTTATTTTAAGGCAGGGAATAGAACATTATAAGTTTATATAAATGGAGCGGAAAATTGTTATGATTATTAATCAAAATAATCGCGTCATCCTCGTTGTATTATAAAGATAAGAATGAAAATGGGAGAGGCGAGATAAATGTTAGTAGTAGGTAGAACACGAATAGTGTTTGAGGAGAATATATTTTAATTTAAATTCGAAAAAATTACTTTCAATAAGAATAATACATAAAAAATCTGGATAAAATAATAAAATTATTTTATCGACACTAATGTGAATAAATAAATATTTCACTGCAGATAGAAAAAATTTTTTTAAGCAAAGTACTCTGAGAAAAATGATGTATTACAAACTACTATTTTTTGTATCAATTTGAGGACATATTGGAAAAGTAATTATTTCTACTGTTAATGATAGTAAAATTTAAATGGCATGTAGGAAATATTAGTAGAAAAGTACTACAAATTGCTTTGATAATTATCATTTTTACTATTTTTAATAGTAAAACTTTTCACTCTTCAGAGATATCCTCAAATGGATATAAATTGTTTTCAATTTTACTATTACTTTTTTCTCAGTGTACTATTTATATAGAGAATGTGGGACAGTTGAGAAAATGTCATAAAAATTATATGTACACTAAAAATCGTGCATACTTGTCTCAATATTAATTTTGCGCACGGTAATGAGTTTCAATTGTTACATTTTTTTCAGTTTTGTATGTTAAATTTTTATAAAAACTTTTATTCCATGCACAATTTTTATTGCTCTACGTAAAAATGTTTTCCCATTAAAATGTTCACCAATGCATAATTTAACGTTGATTTTTTAAAACGGTTATAAATATTTTTCTTATATTTATAATGCATCGCATTTTCTGTGTCGAGTTCAACGCGAAAGGAATAAATCTTGATTTAATTCTACGCTTTTTTTCGACTCCGAGCTGTTTCTCATGGATGAAGATATACAGCTTGTTTCAATAAAAATGTCGACATAGATTTTCAGTGGAATCTTTTTTCCCTTGGTTTAGAAAACCAAGCGTATTTAATTTCTTGTCAGAAATTACGCGCAATAAATAAAACGTAAGACTGATTCAGTCTTAATTCCAGGGAATTATCATTAATTGCGATGAAAATGTAATACCACAGAGTTTCGGGAAAATATTAAACGAAAGGAAAATAATTGAAACTGTTGCAAATATTTTTTGCAATAAGTTGATAAGGATCACTTGATTAATATTAATAGTGTTTATTATTGTCATGACGGTATTATTATCCAAATCACTAGGTAGATCTGAGAAGGTGTAGTCTTTCGCAAAAAAGTTTGATTTCCCAATATTCCGGTCCCGGAGATCGAATCGCGAGGCTGTCGCAAGCGAATGAAAACAAACAAAACTGACGATTTACGTACATCTTCATGTCGATACTCGAAAATCATAATCGATTCTTGAAATCTTCATTGAAATCTTCTCGATAAAACGTTCATTTTAATATTTGTACGCTGAGAGAAATTTGTTAGTGGTTACTATATTTTATAATAACTCGGGTATATATGTATATTTATAGTATTTTTTATAATATATGACATTTAAAAAAAATATTAGAAAAATGTTTCTTTTTTTAAGGAATAGCACCTATTATCTCAGTTCATCAGTCACATACGTTAACACCGCTCTATGCCGCTGACCGAAAAAATATTGATCTGCATTAAACTCTAGTGTGAATGAGAAAGGGTTGTGGTGTAAGTTGCTCCGGTCACCAATATTTATGGAGTGAGACCCACGTTTTTAAATGGCCGCGTAGAGTGGTGGTAAAGGACGCGACTGATAACTGTGAGGTAATGAGTTCTATTCCTTGGTTTCATTTTTTCACATTGCGTATATATTGTACAAACGGCTTTGCATTAAGGTTCTAATTCCTTAATGTATTTTTTTTTCAGTGTAGGGTATAAAATGTGATCCGGTGTGATTAAAAGAGAATCGTCTAGATTTTATTAATAATATTAATAGATATATTAATGATTAAAAGTTGAAAGAGAGTTAATTTAATTATTTGTTAAATACAAAACTGTGCGGAAATATTGCACAAGGTTACAGTTTTTCGTAACAGACCTAGATAGATGCAACTTTCCGGTTACCGGGTAATCAAATCCCAAATCCGCATCTCCTCGGATACTTTAGCAACGACCGGTTGTATGCTAATGTTTTACTCAATGTTGAATTGGTATTATTATGTAATCGTTTGCGTACGATCGATATACGGTGCCGACATGTGTGTTATCAGTCATCAGACTTTTCATCGACCTATGTGCTATCATGAAAGATCACTTTAAAGCCATCTTAATTTTGGACATATAATTAACTGTCTACCACTATTTTACACAACGTATCTGCTGTCTCATTATAGATTATAATTAATCTCAAATACAATTAAATTCAACTCATTAACTACGTAAAATTAAAAGTTGTGTTTAATAAATTTTAGCTTGTATTAAAGTAATATTTAATCGGGAAAAGTTGAAGATTGAAATTTTAATTACTTTATATTACAAGGTTTGAAATGTTACTTTAAATGAAAATTCATTAAAAAAAATTGTTTGAATCAATAAATTTCCCTTGTGTTAACTGAACATGTTTATCCCACTATCTTTTTTCCTCAGTGTATACGCGTTCAATTACGTTTTTTTTTTTAATTATTTAAGTTATTTAAAAAATTTTAAATGTCAACACAAATTATACACTAAAAAAATAAATATATAATCACTATTTTATATCGATTTAAGGATATATTGGAAGAGTAAATATTTCTCCTAAAAATAATAGTAACATTTAAATAGTTATTATTCTATTAATTTCTGCTATTATTAATATTACAAATTTTCACTTTTCGAATGTATTACCAATAATTGCTTTTACTTTTTTCTCAGTGTGTAGTCAAAAATGATCTTTGTCATTGACACAATTCTCTTTCGCTTTTCAAACATTCCCTTTATTGTCTAAAACAGTGCCGAATCATCGAGCTTCTCGGGATTTACATCTTTTATACAATAGGCAAGGGTTTTATTGTGTGTACACATTGCTACGAAAGCGTGTGCAATAAAATTCAGATATGCGCAATATTTGGTTTCAGGATATAGCGGTGCACCTCATTTCGGTATGGTAATGTTTGAATCTGTGGCTAATCTTTTTTTTTAGCATTTTTGCGCTCCTAGCATTTAGCAGTGTTGCGCCTGGCGTACGTTTCGAAATTTGGACAACACACCGAGTGAGCTCGGGCTTCGTTAACTGTAAAAATGAGTCTTATTTAGCTTGATTAATTGCGCGGTGTTAATAAGATAGCAATTGCACTTGTGAACCAAACTTTAATGCATTTAAACGGCAGGAAATGTGGGAACAAATGTTCAGAATTGCAGATGAAATTATTTTAGTAGAAATAATCTTTCTCAATTTACTTATTAATTTTACTTTGTTTTCATATATTATATATTATTGCCTAAGAAAACAATTTTTCGCCTGCAGAAAATATCTATCTTTTTATACAATATGAGAAAATATTAAATGGGATAAACGTTAATAATTTATTTAATTGCAATAATATATTAATAATTTTATACCAGAATAAAATACGTTAAGCAAGAAAGGAGTATAATATAAATAAGATTTTAGAGTAAAATTATCAGACAGTTCTTTTCTTTTGGTATTATTACTTTGTATGCTTTGACTAATATTCCTTTGAAGTATTTTCCAGTTTAATTAAGCTTTTATATAAAATTTTATTTTCGTCAAAATTCATTTTCATTCATCTGTGTGGTGTACATTATTTATTATGTTATGGTAAATTTATATATTATTGTACATTTACAAGTATAATTAAATTTTTCGTGTGACCAACAGGTTTTTATTCATTAAGTTCGTAACAAGCGCATATTTTTAAGAGAAAATATTATACATTGAGAGAAATGATATAATAACTCATAAAATACAAGATTCATTTTCGTTCTACAATTTTAATGAATTTAAATGTATTCATGTTATTTTCACTTTCCTGTAAAAAATAAATATTAGATGAAAGCATGTAATATTAGTGTTTATTAGTAATTACATTATTACAAAATATATTACATTACAAAATGAATACTTGCGTATGCTTCATTACCAATAACACACCACACTTTTTTATTTCATCGAAGTATTTTCATAATTATCGCTACAGCTGCTTTTTTACGATTTTATAGAAAGCATTTAAAAGTATTTAACAGTATTTACAAAATTTTCTTGACATTGGGAAAATGTATTATTTTTCTTTTTTTTTTTTTTAATGTAATTAACAATTTATATAAGATATTTTAGAATTAAATATAAAACCATCCTATTCATTGAGAGATAAGTGTACATTACATTTCTTCACTATGATTTTCCCATGTCAAAGAAGATTCTCGCAAATACAAATCATTTACATCAAGAGAAATTCTTCGCACAGGGAAAAATGCACTGTTACATCAGTAAGAAATGTGATTAAAATTATTCAAAGATAGCATACTCTTTCAATTGCACAATTTTGCAAAAATAATTACAGCTTTAACGAGTTACAACCCAAAAACTGGTGTGACTGAAATATTTAAATATGAAAAAACAGTTTTAATAGAATATTAAAATATATAATCGAGTTTCTAATTATAAGATTCATAACCATTTTAGTTATAAATCCCATATTGCTTTCTCAGTATAGTAATCATTGCAAGACATTTACCAATACTTTAATACTTGCCAAGTAATAATGATTCACGAAATGACATTAAGTTAGCGTTGTTACTAATTTAGTTTCAACTTTTCTCTGCGTATAGTATTATTAAAAAAAAATTTTGTTTTCAGTCTAGTCCTGGACGTTGCAGCACTTTTGGTACACCCATCCGCGGGTAACAAAGGGACTGCACTGGTCCAATATTCCGGTCGATTAAATTGGCGGAGCAAAGGTTGAAGGCGAGAGAAAGAGAGAGAGAAAAAAAGAATTACTCACTGTCGAAAGTGGGCGACTTTCACAGTGCGTCTCGGTGAATTTGATTTGTTATCCCGCGGCGGACTGTTTGGACGGTGGCGGCGATTAATTGGGATTTCACGAGGACGTTCCGAGCGGAATGCGCCTTGTGCGGTAGGTGTGTGCGCGCGCGCGCGCGCGAGAAATCTTCGTTTTCACACGCAGTGCAATGCAGATTAAGCCGGATAGCGTTCCTCGCACCTTCCGCGCCCGGTAGATCAAACAACAATGAAAGTGGTCGCACGAGTCACGGAGGCGAGTGCATAGACACACACCAAACTCTTTCCTCTCCTGTCGTTCCACCGCGAGACACTAGAAGGAGTCTAGGCGATCAGTCTGAATCTGGAACACTGTTATATGTAGGATGGAACCGGGCTGTAAACCTGTCGACATGCCCCAAAGCCAATTGTAATAAGAGAATTACGTGAAACAAACTTATTTTAACGCGGCCTCTCAATTTTTATTTACGTAGATGCTTGACGACCTACTAAGATAGCTTAATTGATGCTCAACCCTAAACTAACTTTGGAAAATAGGTAGTCCGAGCGCCCTTTTCTAGCTGAAGGTTTCGATGTAACTTCGGGAAAGTATTTGATAGCAAAATTTTGTTGAGATTCGTGGAACAGTGGTGAAAGTTAATGTGTATCGTTTAATGTATGTAAACTTAGAAACGAAAAATTAGTTCATTTAATTGAAATTTATATACGCTGAAAAAAGAACTGTCAAGCATTATTGTATTCGCTCCAATAATCTACGCAGAGATAATTACAGGCGGGAGATGTGTTTATCCTGGATGGGTCAGCCATTTGGTGAAAATTTGGTGAAAACATTCAGTTCAAGCGTGCGCCGTAATCGTTTGAGCCTTTCGGATAAACGGCCTATCAGTGTGGGTAAACGACTCATTCGTTTGCTACAATTTTCGTCTATAAATGTTCACCAAACGGTTGAGCCGTGTGGGATATATCTGTCACCCGTTTATAATCTTTTTCGTGTGAAGCCAAATTTGAACTAATTGAATTAAATCATATAAAATATGGGGAAAGGTATGATCCAAAGTTTCATAGAAAACTATGTACGATATATAAATTTTGTTTCGCGATATTTTAATCACTGCAGATTTTTAAGTAATAAAACAGTGACTTTCGTCGTAAACTGGTGATGATACGTAATAACCAGCTCTTATATTAACCTTTAAAGAAATAACATAAAATTTAGAATAGAAAAAGAGATATCAGTAGATTATATATAAATTAAGAGTGAATGCATTAACCCCTAATCAGTCACGCGCAGTGACCGAGTCATCCAAGACTGTTTTACCGGCTTAAAAACTGCTTTTCATTTTAGTTACCGACCACGATCTTTCTTATACGTTACCATGGAAATTTCTATTTTGAATTATGTTTTTGTCGCCAATGTTTTAATGCAACTTTTCATCGACATATACAAATGAATTTGATATGGATAATAAACTTTGATCTTTAATAATAAATGTTAAAGTAACCCTAATTACTTTTCATCCTGATTGAGAAGACAAATTTGCAAAAAGTGCAACATTTACTGTAATTTGTAGAATATACATCGTAAAAATTGCGTCCAAATTATTATATACAATTTAAAAAGTCGATATAATTCAAATAATAGAAAAAGAGTAATGAGAAAGTAATATAAAGTGCCGCAGAGTTGCTTAACATTGTTGTTAAACTATTAAATGATTGTTTTTCATCTAATTAACTAATTAATTAAGTAATAAAAGTATTTAAAGCGTAAGCAGTGGATAATGTGCCCAATGAAAAATGTATTATTGAAGTGTTATACGCTATTGATTATCATTGTAATTGGTTGGCTGAAAACTGAACGCCTAGCAACAGGCAACTCTCGTGTTTACAGAAACCGTCGAGTTTTCTGTGCACAGGCGTCAATTCGCTTCAATTTTTTCCGTATTTTCGTTACACTTTTTACTAACACTTTTTTTCATTTATTTTATCGTTTAAACAAATATAGCTTATTAAAAACGAGGAAATGGATATTGCTATATTATATAAATTGGATTGCAAAAAAGAAAACATTTTTTAACAAAAAAAAAGAAATAAAATAAAATAAAAAACGTATAATAAATATTAGTATAATTATAAAAAAAATGCGTGATGCTTTAGCTATGTATTAAATTAAAAAAAAATAATAATAGTAATGTATAATAAACAAAAGAAAGCGAGATTAAACTTGGCGTTAAAAGTAAATCTTTATCAAAACTAAATATGTTTCTAAAATTTCGAAATTTATTTATTTTTATTTTCCTTCTGATGTACAAGTACACGCGTAAACATGTACCAATTTTATTGATTGCTTCGAATAAACCGAAGGTAAAACAATGACATACACGCATCGCTTCAAAACAATATAAAGTACGCATTTATAATTCACCGCCGTTCATTATAAATACTATAGAAATGTGGCGGCATTTTGAAAGCAAGCCGTGCCCATGAATAATGCACGACAAAACAAGACATAATCAGTGCGCGTGACGCGAAACCTTCATTTTTCGGCTGATAATAACTCCGCGTTTCATTCGACACACATCTCGAATTATTCAGCAATGGAAAATGTACCGCGGCGAATTCTTCGCCACTGGTTACCATAGCGCGCATGGCAAACAATCCGGTCGCTCGGGAGCTCCCGTTGGTAACCGCGATCGTACCCAAGGAATTTTTTTGCAAAATCGTTTTCAGCGCGACATCAATTTTTCAATAATATTTCCACGGCTATGTCCGCGATTCGAATTTGTTTCCGATGTTGGAGATGTAACTCAATATAAATCGAACCACCGCATTTATTTCTCCCTTTTTTTCTCAAATTTTTTACTTCCATTCTCGAAGTCGCGATGACGCGTCGTTTCGCGTCAAACTTATGTAAATCCATTGAAATCTGCAAGCCTCGGGTTTTCTCCTCGCTGGGGTAACTGGCTTCGGGGTGAGTAGCCTTTACTTTTCCGTCGTGCGCGCTTTTCCCCGCATTTTAAAAGCCTCGCGGTTAAAAATAGCCGACTCCTTGGTTTTCACCGTTAAGAAGAGATAGTTTACCTTGAGACATAAAGAGGGAAAACAAGTGACTTTGACATTTATTCTCGCTATTAAAAATGTCCGACTCGGCTGCTTTCAGCTATGATTCCGGAAGACTTTTTTCCTCCCTCTACCCCCCACCGAACATCTCTTCTGACTTTCGTTAATATTTTACCAGCATTGATACATTAAATTAAACGCAATGTTTAGTGCTAATATAAAACATTTAATGGTTGCAATTTGTGCGGGTAATAAAATGGCATAAAGTGAGTCGAATTACTGCGGATCGGCTTGAAAATAAACTCGTGCGAATTTTCAAATATAACGAACCGAAATACATAAAATCCATTTCACGGCGGTTTTTCCCGCGAAATAATTTAAGCGCAATAACTTGCACGGTTTTATAAGCGCGAATTATAATATTTCGCAAGCATTGTTCGCAATATGCAACGTACCGACGGGAAAGGAGGATATTGCCGGGACAAAATTTATGTGAAATATTGCGAAACGTGGCTGTCTGGTGTTTGCTGCTTAATGTACTTCTCAGGCGTCGGGGAAAAAAGTCTCATTTAGCGTGTCTGCGTTGGGTCAAACTTCGTATATCCCAGGAGAGGAGAGAATTGTGCGCGCAGTTGGCATCCGCGCCGGAGTGCGGAAGCAGCTTGTTTCGCATACGTGTCACCCGAGACGGGGGTGTACTCTAATGATGAAAAAATGCTATTTCACACGCTGGCTCAATAACACCCTGTACTTTTTGCCGAGTAATTCGGATGTTGACGCTTTCTTTTCTTCTTTTTGGTTTGGATTACGTGAGGAGGGCGTTGGGAATGGAAAGATGCTTTTATGCGAGATAAGGGAACGGCAAATACAGTCTTTTTTACCCCCTAATTTCTCGTTACTTTGTTTTTATTAACTTTCTTGTTAGTTTGCTATTTATTTATCTGTCGTAATGTCGAGTGTTTATACAGTGTGAGGTATTGTTCTTCTTATTAACTTAATTAATGCAATAAGATTTAACAAAAGTTTATTGAATGAAAATTTTCGGTAATACTATATTTTTACCCCTTATCAATTGTTACTTTTGAAAAAAAAATAATGGCCGGTCTCTTCTTGTTTTAAGAATTTGATAGACAACTTAAATCCGAATTTTCCAGGCAAAATCGTAATTAGCATGCAAAAACGCACTGATTCCATGTATCACAACAATTAGAGGAAGGAGGAAGGATGAACAAAGTTTTCTCTCAAGTGCCACTATAACACTTACAGAAGTACATAGGAGGTATAATTAATTAATTTTTTAAGGATTACTAAAGTTTATTTCCTCAGCGTTCGTATACTTTTTAATACAAGTCACTTATTATTTTTTGTAACCCAAAAACCTTGTCAAAGATTATTACCTGTTTAAAGACAACTGCTTTTGAATAAAGAATTCTTTGCTAATAAAATCCAACTGAAACGAGTCTGGACTTACGAAACCTTACTAATTAATGCTCACCCTAGATCGAAGAAAACATCTTTAAAAGCGTATTCGATCGGTGGCTGATACGAATCTAGAAACCTGTCAACGTAGAATATCGGTCAAGCCGAAGGAGGAACGATGCAACCCGAGGCAAATTTTTCTAAAGTATGCCAGATCGACTGGAAAATGCAGCTTCTTCCGTCTTCGCAAAGGCCTCCTCCCATCGAGCCACCATCTATCATTGATATGATTTTGCATCGACGTTATGTACCGAGGTACATGCATTCTTTATCCACCCCACAAAAGCCTTACTTTACTTGTTTTACATTTTAACATCCGTGCACTGATTTTCAAATATTTTCTCATTCAACCTTATCTATAAGCCATTTTTCAAGCGAGCAATTTTTGAAAATCAACAAAAAAAAGAAAGAAAAGGTAAATAAAAATGTAATTTCCGACAAGCATTCTTCTCCCTTTTATCAACGTTCTGACGTAAGGCATGCCAAATTTGAAAATAAATTTACCCACGTTTTTTCAATTAAAATTATTTCTTTTCAGAAAAATAAATGACAAGCATTTGTAACAGTTCCATCTGTAATTCGCAAAAAACATTTCATTACGCCAAGTGTAAAATGTTATTAGAAAATAAATTGCGAAGAAAAAAAAAAAAACGGAAGAAACGTGGGTCAAATTTTGCACCGAGAAAAATAAATAGCATATTTAGCAATAAATCCTGGAATACTGAACCTATACGTTCTTTGTATGTGTATCACTTATAATTTTTGGGAATTTTTTCTATACACATTGTATAGTATTCTATGTTTATAGAACTGTTTGCATTACATATACTTAGTTTTTCCATAAATTATTACAGTTACACCTACAGAGTACATATAGGTTCAATACCCCAGAATTTATTGATAAATATACTATTTCATTTTTCTCAGTGTGTTGTTTCCGAAAGTATCAACGTTTCTTCATGGGAAACATTAAAACGCGTTCTCCCCAAATGAAATCCCATTTTCTTTTCCCTTTTTATTCTTTTCCCCGACGTCCGTACTTTATTTTGATTCGCATCATAAATTGGTATATAAGACCAATGTGAACGGGAGTGAAATTGAGTACGAGAGCGATCGGATATATTTCGCGAATGCGCTCGAGCGTTTCAATTATTCACGAGGAAATGATGCTTAGGTCTCGGTACTACTTCTGCAGCGGTCATGATCGCTTAGGATCGCCAAGAAATGTTAACGACGAGCAACCACCATTCATCTTGCCACCAAACAACAAGTTGTACGGCCGCAACCATTATTTAAAGGCTCGGAAGCAGCCCGAACTCGAAGAAAGACGGAAGTCCACGCGCAAAATTACCGACAACTACCACGCCTCGCGATCTTCGGATATCTTGCGCAGATTGCACGTAGGTATTCCATTATTTCGCGATTGATGTCAAAGCACGAGGCGAGGACTATTTGTTTGCGAATGCCGACTATCCGTAACGAAGCATTATTCCTTCGGTATTATTATTAGCCTCACGTCGGCAGTGTCCAATATTCAGCTGTTGTGATAAAAATTATTCCGTAATAATGAAACACGGTGAGAAGTGATACATTAAAAATTCTTGGGCTTTTTGCCTCGTCAGAATGCTGCATGCTTATGTCAAATTACCATAACGTCGTAATATGTATTATCATGGTGCAATAAAAGCGCCATTATTGTTGGTAATAACTATTTAAACTGTACTCCCTTTTTTCAGTTCTGATTACTGTATTGGTTGGTATACTAATTTTGCAGACACGCTTCAAATTATGAATGTATTGTTTTTGTTTGGTTTTTACTGCATGTATGTTTGCAGTGGAATAAACAAATGTGTTTTTCAACGTACGAATAGTAATTATTTTGAAGTATATGTTATTGGGATTATTTGTACAATGATAAGAAATATATTCAATAGAACGTTTAATTGTTCAGTAAATAATTATAACATTAATAAATACAAAGAGTTTGCATTTCAAACAAAAGTAACTTCTTTTTTATCTTAAAAATAATATATGTTGCTCAATTTAGTCATAAATATTTGTAGCCTGTTATTTTCTCGCTTTTAACTCAGATTATCAATTAAAAACCATGACAAATATGAACTTATGTTTATTTTTAATAAAACACCCTTCTATCACAATGAACGTCCAATTTTTTATTAGAACCGTTGGAGACTTATTTGCACTTCAAATGATAAAGGAAATCTTGCATTTGTAAACGAACCTTTTCAAGCTTTCAATTTCCGTAATATTTCATGGACTTGTCGTAAACACGTGCGCGCAGGTCGGCGATGGAGAGGAAGTTGAGCAGACAAAGGGTGCTGAAAGTTCGGCGGAAGCAATTGCGATAACTGACATCGATCCTCGATACTTTACGGAACTAAGCGGTCAAGTGATTAACGAACGATTTTCATTGAGGGACCTCGTCAACGATACCAAAGAAATTTTGCGGACGAAAATTGTAATCGAGTTCAAAAAGGACGAGTGTTCTCGCATCGACAAGTTGATCGCCGAAGAAACTAAACGGTTGGAACAAACTCAGGTACGTATCAATGTCTAATGCAAACGATGGATCAATGGGTATAAAATGATGTCTTCGAATGTGAAAACTCTGTTGTCTTGTAGAAGGATTTGGAGCTGTTCAAGAGAAGCTTTGACGAATTCCTTGCCGAGAATCGCGAGGAAACGACTCGCGTGAGAAATGAACTGGAGGGGGAGGCGAGCAAGACAAAGGCGCTGGAGGAAAAGCTGACTCGATTGATGGAGGAAACGGAAAAAATCCAACGCGAAATTTACAATTTGGAGAAGCCGTGGAAGCAGCAGAAAATATGCCAGAAATTTTTGCACAAAGTCTCGCCGGAATCGTGGCGGACGGAACACGACCCGATTAATCGCTCAGAATTTCACGGGAGAACTGTCTCTGACAAGTTTTCAGATAAAGCGCAAGGCTCCCGGTATTCGTTTTTCGACTTTTCTAGCTTTATAGGTAAAGCGTTTTTTTGTTCGGTATTATTGTTGCTGTCGGTTTGACTTTTTTTTTTCATTTTGTTGGAATTGCATTTGCGCGCCACAATTTATTTGCCGTTTCTTGTAATTAAAATTAAAAATAATCATTAATATACAAAACGATAATTTTTTATAACCACATTGAGAAAAAAGTTATACTTAAAATTATTATATTTCCTGGCGTTAGTAGGATATTCCTTGCAGTGTCTGCTATTTTACCATACCATTTAAATAAAATTTTATGTACGATATAGTAAAAATTTATATTTAATATGGTAGTAATCACCATAAATCCAGGACACCTTACAAAATGATATAAAAAATTTCAATACATCACACAAAATATGTTATTATGTTGGTATTGTAATTATTTAAACATCACAAACAATATCCTTCCAACGTCGGAAAGCATAGTAATTTTTAATATAATTTTTTGTCTCAGTGTATAATATAATTATTTTAACTATACCTGTATCTTCTGTACATAAATTTTTTAGCAAAATGTTTGATAATGATTGATAAATGTAAGGATATCTTGAAATGTGATACATTCTAGTTTACATTACAGATTTGACATCAAATGACGAGTTTCAAGGAGAATTAACGCCCAGTTTATATTTCAAGGAACCTGATGATTTGATTAGAACTTTTAATGCAATTGGAATGCAAAAGCTCAATGCCTTGACTCAACAAGATTTATTGTCCGAAATAATTGAACAATTAATGAAGCTGGTGGAGACGACGCAAAAAGAAATCGACATCGAAAACCAGAAAATAAGACAAGAAATTGAAGCTTTGGAGGTTTTATTATATATTATTAAACTGTAATAATTTTGTAATTAATTATTAACCCGAAAACTGAAAATTCATTTTATTTTACAACAGATTGAAATTTCTGCCGCAACGCAGAAAGCTGACAGTTTAGATCAATACACGAATACCGTTTTGCATAATGTTTTCAACAGTTTAATCAACTCAAGATCGATTTTGACATTGCAAGTCCACCTCGCGGAAGCTTACAATAAGTGTGTCAAGCCAACTGACGAAGAACTTTCAAATTTAACAATGATGAAGGCTATCGAGCAAACTTATGAATTTTTGAACACACAACTGGACAGATTTCCTAAACGTATTGTTCTAACTTGTGAAAAAGAGTACAGACGAAAGAAGAGATCGAAACTTAGGAAAGATGCGGAAGCTGAACAAGAGGTTCGCACACTCAGAGAAAAATATAGTGCAGCCAACTAAAAATACTTTAGTTTGTTTTTTTTGACAAATATAGTATAGCTTAATTAATATATATATATTAAGAAAAGTTATATCAATTTCTGAACAACAGTTGATCAAACTAAAAAATTTCAATTGCTGTCAAAAAAGATGTTGACCATCCAACTAAAAATTATTTAGTTATATCACAATTATATTTATATTACATATAAATGTAAATATATATTTACTTTCTCGTAAATTAATCAGAATCCTAATCTTACACTCGTCACGTAAATATCAAACTGGCCTCTTTGTTTTGTCAAAAAAACCAACTAAAAAAGTAAGTTGCAATTGAATAAGTTCTCGCAACTATAGTTTTTGATTTAACCAACTATAAATTTATTTAGTTCAACTTATTTGACAATAATTTAAGTTTTTAGTTGGGCATATTACGCGAATTTCTCTCAGTGCTGCCGTTTGATGATTCTACTTTAAATAATTCTGTTTAAATTTTTTATTACGATTTTTTTCGACGTGTTTTGATGTAAAATTTAATTTGCAATTCAAATGTTTCAGGCCAAGCGCATGGAACGTTTGGAGGCTACTTTGAAAAGAATAATGGAACCTCCGAAAATACCGAAAAGACGATTGATGTGGCGCTCCATGCCCCCGGCACTAAAGTGGACCAAAATTCGACCACCTCCGCCTTTAACCGAGGAAGAAATATTATATTTGGACTTATTTACGGAGTGCAATAAATACGTCCTTAATGCAGAGCACAGACATTTCGTCCCGTACAAACTTATTCAACAAATGAAGGAAAAAATGGCTAAGGATACGAAGAAAGAACAAAGCATCGAAGAAGGTCTCTTTTAATGGGATTTAAAATCCATTTGATATTATATTTTATATAAATATTTTTTTTAGAAAACCAAATTATACTTTCTGACAAACTTATTATTTTGTTTGAAAATTCATTATGATTTGATGAATTGGTTTAGGAATACTTGTTATGTTAAAATATATATATATATTTTTTTACATATATTAGGTTCCTAATTAAATAATTATGTTAATTAATTTAATCTGCGAACCATGATACGTATATTTATTCGTAAAATAAGTCAATTTCCAAAATATTAGTTTAGAATTGCATTGAATCATATGGTATCGACAATTTTGAACGCGGTGTTTATGTTTTGCCAATTAAATGTCACTTTGTCAAAAACCAATTATAAAACATTTTACTAAAATTTTATAAATTACTTTTGCAATTGTCAATCTCCTGTTTCGTGTACAGAGCATTATTATCTCTAATAAACTGATTTCAGAATTTTAATGAATACATTTTACAAATTTATAATAGTATTTAAAGTATAACATTTTAAAATTCCTTTCGCATCTAATCCAATTAACATATCCCTAATCTGGGTCAGTTCTCAATTCCATTCAACAGCGATTTGCTACGTTTGAATTTCGACTACTCGAAAATTCTTGTACAAATATAAAAAGAGATTTCAACTTTAAGGCGTGTAATCTTGAAAAGTTGCGGAGGAGTTGGTCAGGACGATAACTGAAAGACGGATTTTGCGTACTGGAATATATCAGAAGCAAGCTCCGAGTTTATCCCCATGGCAACAGGCTCGATACCAGACTGGGTTCTCCAGCCTACGAACACCCTCATTTGCCTTGGACCTTTTCACCGACCACCCCCCTTTGACTTGCACACCTTTCTGCATTACCTTCGGTGTATACTTAGTTGGTCCTCTCTCTTACTTATTCACCATTCATCCCTTGCCTCGAGAACTGCGCTTTATCACGTGAATATGCATGTCTTTGCGTCACTTTGCATTTATTATTAACGCGATCAAAATTTCACAATTGCGTTGACTCGCCGTTGAAGCACTAAAAACGAGAATGCTCCGCGGACAATTTTAATATTTTAGAATCAAAGTACAATTTTATTACTTTGCGGTAGAATAAAATTCAGTTAAATCTTTGTGATTTCTGGTGATTAAGAATGTAGAGTAATCAGCAGAAAAGTTACGTATATTTGTAATTATATTTAATAAACATGTATTAATTTATTTTTGAATTAAACTTTTCCAATAATTAAAAAGCGAATAATTTTTACTAATCAATTGGTAACTGCAACTAAACATTAGTACTAACGTAAAACCTCTAAATTGGATAAAATTGCAATCCAGGCAATAGAATAAAAAATATAGTTAGCAAAAGCAACGACTTTTAATGCTACATTAGCAATCCCTTTTCTCCGCTCGTGTTACGCAACTGGTGCACTTTTACAAGCGCACAATAATCAGCTATTATAGATACAGATTCTAAATTTAGCCATAATAATTATCAGGCACTTACGGACAAATCAGCAGTCGTGATCGTACTGGAAGTGAAAAAAATGTTTGACTTCTCAGTCGAACCAAAGATGAATTTATGATTCGATTAGGTAATTATAATAAACTCACGATCATTGTTGTTATCTTTCTTAAGTGAACGGAAATCGTTAGCGGTACCAATTGAAGGCAGCTCTGATTTACAGCCGAGCGAAAGGTATCGGATTGCAAGCTAACGAAAATTGTTTTCAAGTGATGTGTTGCCGGTCTCGTGTGAGAGATCTGCACCGCGAATCACAATCGAATAGAAAGTATTCTTCTGACGTACCCACACCAGCTCGAGCCGTGTAGGTTAAGGTTATTCGAATAGAGCATTAGTACCATTCACTGAATTTTATAATTGAAAGTCGGTCTTGTAACGTTTGTTGGCCGTAATTTATTGCCAGACATTAGCCAGGCATTCAACAAATAGCCGATAAATTAAGCGAGATTAATTAACACGGTGCAGTTGCTTGAAATTAAGCGCGATTTAGTTCGAACCTAATCCAACAATGTTGCGGTTCGCGATCGCCCATATAGAAATTGATTGACGGCCGAGTATTGGTATAGAATCAGTAAGTGTCGGGTATCCGCTGACAACTGACTGTTGGCCCAATACTGGAATGAAACACTAACAGATAGGCAGACACTAAAAATATGATTAGTAGTTAATATTACCATATTTTTTTAGTAAAAGTATATGTTAAATATCTGTATAAAAATTATGTTAAACATGACAGTATGAAAACTATGTGTTATCAGTATTAAGATTTGAACGTAGGATTACGCATCACAAAATCCATATTGCACCAATCATATCCAAACGAAGTTATATAAGAACTATTATTATAACATAAAAATTGGAATTTCAAAAAAGTTAAATATATCATGTTAATAGTTGGGACAGTCTAGTGCCAGTATTACGCCAACAGTCACTTAACTATTGGCAATCAACCAACTATCGGCCCAGTATATATTTTATCATAAATAAGTATCGAAATTTTACAGGGTATCAACAGTTTTACGTGAGTACTGTGCCATCTCTTTCCCGTTGGTTAGTACGGGAACAATACTAATTTTTCTAAATGCACGGTTAAAACACAATCGAGATCGGTTCGCGATCGTGCGGGGAAATGCGTCGCGGAATTTTCTTAGCATGCCTCGGCTGCAAACAACCAAGCGATACCGCGGCGAGGCTAGCGCTACTTGAAAATCCAGTTACTCAATTTTTCTAGCGGCGCCCAAGACGTAAGAAGCGCACCGTTGGGATTCTGATGAATGGAGGTCGGAAAAGCATGAATGGCAGTGGGCTTTGCGCCGCGCCGCCGAGAAAGGCTATGCCAGTTGCGATGGAAGCAGCGGCGAATCAACTGGACCTCTCGCCCCTTTCAAATTCAAGCCTAGACAGGTGGGCTGCGATATTGCCCGCTCGATACCGGCCCATCTAAATTGCTCCGTGCGCTGCACCGCTCGTCCGTTATGTCCGTGCCAACAGTCGTACAATGACACGACGCGGGTACCGTACGCGAGTTCCGTATGTTGCAGATTACTTTGATAAGGCTTCCTGTGTTATTTCTCTTTCTCCAATCACTGTTATTCCCTTCCTTTTCCACGAACAAGCTCCAGTGGTTTTGTCCCTTTAATCAAAAAGGATGGAGCTATTGGATGACATTATTTTAACACTATTATTGTTATTATTATTATTATTATTATTATTGTCTACGCAGAAAAGAGTATAATATGATGTAAAAAATACATTGAGAAAAAAGTCGTTTGGTTAATTTTCGTGATAACTATAATTCTGATTGAATTAATCATATTCTGGTTCTAATTGAATTAATCATATTGCTTTCAATAACTATTTTGGCGCATGCGCATGCACAACTAATTTTACTCGCTGAAAACGAAAGGTTATAAAAAGCAGCTGCTTTCAATAGTAGGCAATAAAGAATTACCGATTGGATGGAATTTAATATAACATATACAGTTTATTATATTAAAAGATTTATTAATTATAATTACCGTGCTCTATTAAATATTCTTCGAGTTTAACAATGTAATACCGAATAAGTTAAAAATTATCATCGCGATAAAGCGCAATTTTACGATTTGTCTTGAAAAGTTATGCGAATTGAAAGTGTTTTTAAGTTAATGCAAACTTATAAACGTTTTTATTACGGTATTACAACCGTTTTCAACGATGCAATAAACTTGTCCGTTAAAATATTATACTTCGCAAAGAACATGAATATTAAATTTCACAATTAAAATGCGATATTATCTTTCTTTTATTTCTTTATCATTTAATTACGTTTGCGCTTTTATTAGTTTGAAATGAAACGGAGTAAAATTCTGATACGGATTTTACTTCAAAGCAATTACTTAAACATTTATTTTTAAATGGTCGCAACGGACGATGCAACTGAGACGTGAATGAAAATTACTCTTCAACAGAAGTAGCTTGATTACATCGAAATAAAATAGATTTAAGTGTTAAGTTTCCACGATATCACGAGGTGCTGGTTGAAAAATCACTGGAAAAAATGTTATTTCAAAATAACATTTGAAATAATGTCAACTTCTAACTGCCACAGTTATACCAACGAATTTTACATGATTATCTCCTACCATAATTTCATATCGTAATAATGCTGGTAAAAAATTAATCTATTTAAAAGTAATATTTTAAAGTTAGCATGATATGTAAAATGCTATTTTGAAACGAAGGAAATGTTATTTTGGAAAAATAAAATAAATTTTTTTCGAATTTCATTAACATATTGCTTTAGCACAATTATGCATACTTCGAGAGCGTTGTGTCCAAATTTCGTGAAATTTTATTCATTTTTGTGGCCGTATTTATCGAACGCGTTTTTCATAGCATGCTCTTAAGTCTTCTTTCGCGAATGCTTTTTCAGGTTTAAACTAAAATAATTTGCTCGAATCTCGTATCTCATGAAAAGCGTAAATGTGAATCATAACTTGTTGAGAATTAAGCCAAATAGATCGGTGTGAATGTGAAGTATTCTATAATGTTTGCACGCGACAGTTTATAAACAGTTAAATGGGTAAAACATAACAAGAGACAAATTAAAGAAATTAAGATATAAAAAGGGGGAAAGTTTATGTAATGAATTGATCCAATAAAAATGCGAATATAAAGCAAGCACTTTTCTTCGAGGGAACATTTTTCTCGAGAGAAACCCCACATCCTCCAATTACATCCAATTATAACATGCAATTTCTCACGTTAACAAAAAAGAGATCTTGCGAACTTAAATGGAACATAGATTTTGGAGCGAAACTCGACTAATGCTTGCACAAAGTAACGAAACATTGAAGGAAGTAAATTAATTTGTAATGTAATATTTGAATGCGATTAATACGTAAAGTAAAATCGTCTTCGTATATCGCAACAGAATGTCTACTGCACAATGTAAATGTACAATTAAAATCAGCACTTAACGACGTATTAGTCATAATTTGACACGTGTCAAGCATCGCTTTTATTTTAGTAGGTGGTGTGTCATTATTATTGCAAATATTATTCTGACACCGTGAGTATCAGACATGCGTATCAATATGTGGGCGCGACATGTAAATATTCATGATTGATTTAAAATGTTGTTTGTACACAAAGAAATGTTCGAAATTCGAACGCTTCGGTTAACGAGTGTAAAACATTTCAATGTGTGTGGTATGCACGTGGGAAAAATTGGTGTATAATTTTCCATTTTTTTCTTTACTTTTTAATTGTGTCACTTTTAATGAATTCAAGTTAACACGAATTCAATATTTTCGTCTAGTATAAAAAATATATAAAACAATAGAAATATGATATAGTTTTTAAAAAAAGTAATAGAAAAAATGTATCTAAGTGATCTTTTTAAAATATAATACAATTATGGATTAAGAAAAAACATATATGTCTATATATGAATCTCTTATTATTTTCTTCTATATGGACCATGTGTTTCATTTTTATTAGAGATAAATTTCTATCAACGTGCAATTTCTCTGAAGTATTTTTAAAGCTTATTTCACTGTGCATATTCGCAGATGGAGATCGGACAATGAACATTATCACGAAACAATGACAGCAGTTGAATTGAAGCCTCTGACGGGCGGTCATTGGCGAGATTTGATTGAATAAGGGGGGCAGGAAGAATTGAAGAATTGGTTAGCACGTAAGACAGAAATACGAAGGAGAGGTCACTGACTGACTGACAGTTTACCGCATAGACATTCATTGTCCGCGCCGAGCCTTCTGAAGTGAACCATCTGGCAATGCACACTCTCGGACCCGAAGCCGGCAATTCACATAAATTTAATCGCCCTTATTCCGAGAAACGGTCGTCAAATTGCACTTGCATGCTGCGCCTCGCGAAACCGTGCGCGAATTGCGATACCGCGCGAATCGCGACGCGAAACCAACGCGGAATTTTCAAATCGTAAACAGAATTCCGGCCGCGTGTGCCTGCAACTTGTTATTAAAATGATTACAATAGCCGCGGCTAACGCTATCTCGCGTTAAATTGTGACTTAAAATGATTACTTCACGTATTTCGATCGCTATATTAACATCTGGTTAGAGAAGTATGAGCGGAAAGAAACGAACATTATAATGTGAGAAACAATGAAATTCAAGTTGTAGTAAATTGAATTCAAATCTGGGACGTGTCTTTTTTCTACTTCGAGCGGTTGTATACTGGAGTATTGTTGATTGAAGTTTGGAATGTTGGCTTTTCAAATTTTATAAATACATATATGTATTCTTTTTTTATATGTATCAAAGTCATTGAAATTTATATATATGAATATATAGTTTTATTGAAATGATAAGTAAATTTTGATATTATGCAAGTGTGATGCCAACAACTTTTTATTAAAAATTGTTTTTTTTTTCCTCTGAGTGTAACTAAGGAAGGTGTTTCAAATGTGCCTACGAAATTCTATAAAACTTATGATTTTATATATTATACATATGGTATTTCCCACATATATGATTTACTTGCGATTTTTATCCAAATCCCAGTGGGTAAGCCACATTATATTGCTTTCTCCTTTAGCATATATAACACAGACCTGTATATTTCTATTATACTCAAAAATTATTAAATACAATAAAATAATATGCAATTTGCAATCTTTGTTCTCAAATGATAAAACTAAATTCTTGGTTCCGAGTCCCACTTATCTCCGTCGACGGCTTCATTAAGATAAAAATAATTATTAGTAATAATACACATTCTGTATAAAATGGTACATCATTTTCTCCGCAAAATGAACGTTAAATAGCTTGTTATTAAAGTGATTACAATACGGAAAGGTAACGTTACTTTGCGAGAAGTTCGCATCAAAGTGTGACTGTGGTGTTGCTCGATTGATTCAATGATTCCGATTGATGTATCCGTGTACTTTCATATCTCAAATGAAAAAAGGTCTCTTTTCTTCTCGTAGTTCATTTGTTTCCGGGATCGGTAGATGTATTGAGAAAATGTGCAGAAAGTTTCAAACGTTGGATATCCAACGAATAGTGGGACTTAGAAAATTTTCGGGCTCAAAAATCAACATCGGTAAAAATGCAAAACAATGACGATATAATATATTCCAGCTATAAGTACTGTAACGCGGCGTCCGTGGGAGCCCGACGGACAGGGCCTCCCAGGACACGCCGGTCTTCGCCAGGCCGTTTTGCCGTTACTTCGCGAATTCGCTGGGAGAGTAGCGGAGGAGTCCTGGGTTGTGCCGAAGTCTCAGTACAGGCCCGAGTTCCGGACACATCGTTGAAAACTCCCGCTCAGCGGGAGCATTTATCTAAAATTGATATTTTGCGAGTTATGGTCGAAAATGTGCACTTCCAAATCAACCCCGACGCACTCCGAAGGACTATTAAAATCGTCTGCAAGGTGACAAACCCTCGACTTCCAAATGTTATTATACATGTTTTCGGTGTATTTTTTTTATGCTGAATAAGATAGCCTGAGCAGAATTTCGATATATTTTTCATAAGGAAAGATATTTGCGAAAACGTGCCATTTTTACCCATTTTTGGCCAATAACTTTTGAACGGCCAGGTTCCGCGCTCCAATTTTTGCGGATTCGTAATCAGCGCAAAAAAATACATCGATTTCAAAAAAAAAGTGTAGGTTGGGGGGGTACTATATCCAATAATTACCTTCCATTTGATTGTATTTGTAATCGCGAGGGCAATTTTCACATGATTCGTACATAATTTGTTGTAGAAAAACGAAAGTCATTACGAAGCGTCTAAGTTTATTTCCAAATATGGAGAAACTTTTCTAGTATCTACTATATTATATTATATTACATACTAATATAATATTGGCTATATTATATTATGTATATTAATTTAATTATATATTTATTATGTTTACATCACTTGTAAAAAACAACCCATTTAAATACTTGCACAAACAAATTAAGACAAGATGAAAAGTAAAAAAAATAAAAATAGAAAGAATAATTGTTGAAATTGGATCGCACTTAATCAGATAGTTAGAAATTAAATCTGATTAGACATGATTAAGTGACTATTCTAAGTGATCAATAATAATACAGGAATTAATAGTAAATAAACTATAAATCAGATTATTGTACTTTTTATTTTAAGGCAAACGAAATGAATTATTAAATTTACTCACAACTGAAGTTTTAAAAGTTGTAATCAAACGATTAATTGTCGTAGTGGGAATGGTAAAACCTATTTCAAGAGATTAATATATTTAAGAGAATCCGGGTCAGAATAGCTTAATTTCTTTACGAAGAAAAATGGTTTGATCTAGTTTTACTTAAAAGCAATTCTTTCCGGTTTTACTTTTTTTTGATTATATATAAATCTTTATTTTTTTTTAAACCAATAAATAAAATGGGAACCAAAAATAACGTTTAAAAGTTTTAATTTTGAAGATGCTATGATAAAGTGTTTCAAGTCAAAGGTTGTATTTTCTTTTTCAAAATAAATCCCGAAATATATAGAGTAAAAATATAAAATTATTCTCTTTATTAAATTAAAGTTTAAATTGCTTTCCAACTATTTATTAGTGAAAAACGATTAATTTCATGGACATTAATTAGTATTTCAACAAATATCTTAAAATTATTTTAATCAAATCAACTTAAATTCATTTTACTTCTTTCGTTCGTTTCCATTCAATAATTCTTAATAAATTTCCACAACCTCACCGAATCAATAAAGTTTATTTCCGCCCAAAAAGTTTATCCTTTATTATAAAATTTGATCCCGATGATTAGAATTATACGAAAATAATTAAAAATTTTCTTCCACTGAAGTTACCGCTAATGCACTGTAGAATTAATTCAGTTTTAGCTTTAAGTATTTCTAATGCATGTTTACATAATTCTGTTCTCTAAAGTTGCCTTCATTTTTGGTTTGTTTATCTTCAAAATTAACATTAAGTGCGCGTCAATGTTTCGTCATTTTAATGTTGTATACTTAAAACTGATAATCTTAACAAAGTGGGTTAAAATCTTTTAGAAGATACGTTCTCGAAATAACAGTCTGAAAATTAGAAATTAGTAAAGTAAACGAAAGAAAAGTAAAGAGTTGTTAACTCCAAGTTGAACTTGTTTAAATTTCCATTGAGAATTGCGTACGTTTCAAATAAGATTGCTATTGTAAAAGCTTTGTTAATAGAATGTACGAAAAATTTATCCATATTGTAAAAAACCTTTCAATTTTTGCCTGAACGAATTGTCTATACGATTACGGGCACAGCATTGTAAGGCTTGAGTTGTGCTCGGCACTGAAAAGTGGTGCATATCGATTGTAATCGATCCTTAAATTTATTTAGGGTTTCAGTTTAAGTCGTAATTCTTCGGTTACTACCACTAATCGGATTTCTAATATTCTTAAGCCGTTACTAATTATGAAGGATTAAAACGAAATTAATTAAGAATAAAAAACTAATTAAGTATAAAAAAGCTACGCTAGATAAGAATACTAATATTTATTTAGCGTAACATATTTTTCTTTCGCTGTTTTCATTCTTCATTTCACGGGTAAACGATTTTGATCTCATCGAATAATAAAATTAAAAAAAACATTCATCAATCTTCATTTAATTTAAATTTTCAATTACACCCGTTATTTTACAGCGAAAGCATCAAATGAAAATTATCGTTCCCCTTGTCCGATATTAATTATTCTCATTTATAAAAATGAATCGTTAAAAATTTCACTTCATTTTTCAACGGTTGTAAAAGTTTTAATACAACCTCGCAAGTACGTCAGAGACCATACTTTGCGATTAAATATTCACGCCTGAACATACATTCGTTCGTTTTCTGAACTTTAGCGTGCACTTCTCGCATAAAACTCTTGACAAAATCGTTACGAAGTTTCGCAACGCAACATTATATCGGCACTGAAGTGTTTCGCACTTTAATTTTGCGAAAGAAGAGACTGCAAGGAAGGTATTCGCCTGATAAAGTGGCAATTGGCATAAAAAAAGAAATTGGAACGAATCCGTTGGAGAGTTTTAAGTTTGAAGATCCTTCTTTAGACCTGTCCCGTCGTCGCCACAGGTCGGCTAGACGCGTCGTCGGACTCCTATACAAGGAGCGGTCTAAACCTCGCCCACTTCAAAGGCGCCCACGTACCCTTCGGGGCATTTTTCACCGCGTAAACGACATTGCGATAACCGAGCCGAGAATCACGGATGCACGCATGACCGCTAAGTGACCGGAAATTGCGCGCAGTTTGATTCTTCATTATTCGGTGGCTTTTCAAATCCGAGTTACGCCCGAGAAAATAGTCATTTTTATGTTAAACATTTACCTGTCCGTTCTGACCCAAGGGACACGGCTGGTCAGTTTCGAGATTTTATCAATTTCTCTCAAATTCGGGGCAAAATAACGTTCTCACAATAGTACATGCTCTGAAAAAAGAAATATCATAAATTATTATTTTTTATATCGATCGAAGGATACATTGGAAAAGTAAATATTTTCACTCTAAATAATGGTAAAATTTAAAATTTATGTAATGGACTTACAAACAAATACTAAATATTGCTTTTATAATTATTATTTTTACTGCGCGTTTGTCACTTTTCTAAGATGTTTAAGTCGTAAAAATTCTTCTCGAAATGAATATCTAAAATATTGAATATTTCGCTAAATATAAGACGTCTTTATATAATAATATGTAAAGGGTTAATAATATAATATATTTATTTGCATAAAATTTAAGCGCACATTTATACATTTGTTTACTTCATCTTTATTGATAAACACATAATCTATTATCAAGTTATAAATATGATGTAATAAGCGTGTGAAAGAAATGAATATGCAAGAAAAGGTGAGATTTTATCAAAGTCTTTTGAACGTTTTGTTTTGTCAAGAATAAATATATTTTTACGAAATTTTAGACTGTTTGCGGACGATTCAAAACAATCGATTGTCATCTTTAAAAATTACATTTTAAACTTCTAACAATAAATGAAATGAAACAAATAAAATTTATTTTAATAATTTACAAGAAACTATATTAAAATTAATCTTAATTGCTTATAAGGCATCATTTACTCAGGTAAGCGCTTACATTTCGTTCCTCCAGAGAAAAAGTAATAGATTCAAGATAAATTCGATATTACAAGTGTGCCTACGCGAAGCATAAACTTAATTTATTCATTGTATTATACTTTTTGTGCTCGAATAGTTTATCAACCCATTCTAAAGCCAATCCATCTTTAAATTCAGATTCTTCAATCTGATACATCCACAGATACGCGATTATTTTCATTAACGTATCATTTCTCCATCTTCCGTTATTGTGACTTTAATTTTTGTTTCAATATGAGCATTAAAAATCAGAAAGAAAATTAATTCTTTCTGATTTTTTAAATTAGAAAGAATTAATTGCAAACAGTATGAAAAAAAGGGGGAAAAATACTAATTATTGGAAAGGTACGATTTATTATTGAAAAAAATATTGAAAGATTAATTTGAAGCAGTATCACCGCTGTTCACTTTGCCAACCATGTTGAAACTGTTTACCGAGTGTAAAAGTGTCGAGTCAATTAGCAATAACGAACTAGATGTGTGCTTAGCTGTCTTCCCGCGAGAGGCATATTTCGGACGACTCGCAACGAAAGCAAAAAAGAATACAAAGGGTCACAAGAAAGTGTTCCTTTTGCAGCGGCAACATAAGTCGGGGATATTCTTGGCGCCCAATGTCAGAACTTTTTTATCCCCCAAACAGAACTACGGCCCATAAAAAAAAAACCGGTCTATTTATAAATTGTTCAATTAATGAGCGACGTCCAAACTTTGGGAAAAATTAAAACAATATATACATTCAAGAAATTTGACTTCGGATCAGTTTGTATCTGAAAGCTATATGGTATTTAAGATGCGTACATGTGGGTAAATTTTTCGTTTTAATTTAAAGAATTTAATTTTTTCTCTAAATATTCGTTAAACTTCACTATAAAAGAACTTTTATTTATCGTACAAAAAAAAAAAAAAAAAAATTAAAATGTCTAGTTAGGTAACGACAAATACGTCGATAATGTAGGTATCATGAAGATCTTGTCTTCCACTCGTCTTTCTTTTATAACTCCGTTGCCACTGCTGCCTCTGAAATTGAGAGATTATTTCCGCAGCGTAATAAGATTGAGTTCTGCGGCAAAATCACGGGAAACAAAAGTCATAAAACAATCTTGTAATTTTCTAATAACGACTTTCCGCAAGCGTCGGCTATATTGAAAGGCTCGCCACAGACGTTAATAATAAACTAAGTTATTGACAATCATTTCTTTTATCTAAAATTAATCTTTATTTTCCTCTTCGTCCCTTTTATCTCAAAGATTAAAAAGCTCTTGCCGGAGCCGAAAACCTCCCATCTCCTCCAAATAGACGCTTTGATCCGTTCACGTGCAATTTCAAGCTCGCGACCTCGCAGGTCCGAGTCGGTTCGGTTGGAAACTCAAAAAATCGCGCGTTAATTAATTTCGGTTATGGCACATTTCTACGGAACCATTTTGGGCCACGCATTGATACATCTTTTGATTGAAATAAATGCTCGCTTTCCGAGAAACCGGCCTCGTCTGTCTTCATTGTCGGGTCGCTTTTGAGCGAGACTTGATTAACTCGTACGCAAAAAAGAGGGCAAAAAAAGGGCAGCCAAATGGTAAAAAAGGAAATTCCCGCTCGGTTATGAGTGACGTTGGATTCGGGGATAGTGGAAAGAGCTGGCGGTATCTCTCGTCTTGCGCCTCTCGGTGAAATGTTTATTTCTTTTCCCGGCCACGCGACGCGCTTCTATATCCGTCGAGGAGCCCGAGGAAACCGCGACTGAAAGGAGCTGGATATAGATGAGCGCGTGTGGCTCGCCCCGAGATAACTTCCTCTTTGTTTAACAATTCGCGAGCGAGCCAAAAAAGAAAGAAAAAAAAGGAACGTTTATCTTGTTATTGCGCCCTATCAAAATATTATCTTTGGTTTCACTTGTCTGTCATTTATTTATTTCATCCCAAGGAGACGAACGCTTATTTCAGAAGTCTGCTCTGAGTGGAAAAATTCTATAAATATGTACTGTAATTCTATTTAATTTTAACACGCCTATATAATTTCCTGAAGGCATCATTAAAGTATAATCGAAATTTTTATATGTTATGGTAAAATATTTTATGCAAATAATGTTTCAGGTGAAGATTTGTATTAATCAATCCAAATAGAATTTGGGTATCCACACTCGTTTATTTAAAAGAAACAAACATACAAACAATTGCTAAGGAATAATTAAAATAATACGCAAAAATATTCCTACATTCTATTCCGAAAATATTTGCAATTTATTTCTGGTATATTAAAAAAATATTAATTTCCCAGGAGTATACTACAAATATTTCTGGATCCGCACATTTCAATATGTCTTTAGCATTTTCAAAGAACTTTTAGGATCATGCCAACAGTATCTATTGCTGATGCAAAACCCGATATTCAGATATATTTGAACCTTCTTGAAACTGTAATTTTGTAACGTATGCTACAATCATATAAATTTTTTTTTTCAATCTCGGTAAACTTAATATAAATTTGACATTCCCTTGGCAGTATTAGAAGATATTGTAATTTTGATAGTAAATAAGGTGAATGTTTGTTTCAACTCTTCAGCGTGGACAAAAAAGAAGAGAAAAAGAAAAATAATGTACCGAAGGAGAGTCGAGCGAGACGCAATAACAAATTGATTAATGAAGATAACGTTAATGACTTTCTTCTCATCGTTAATTAAGGAAAAAAAAAAAAAAAAAACACGAAACAACGAACGGCGTTTATGCGAAGATTATAACCATTGCTTTCGCCTGGTCGCAGCGTAATCGTGATACACTCTAAATTGGGCCGCCGGTAACCCAGTAGCATTTAAGATCAAGCTGACGTATTCCAAAGCAACCAAAACATCGGCCTGCCTCTCATACCGAGCCGTCCATTTTACGCTCCGGCATAATGTAATTTACCGCGTGGAAATATTCGCATCCCGAACTGCGCGGTCGGCAATAAAGATCGATTGATTATTTGAGAAACTTGTTTGTCCCATTTGTAGAAGGGTTTTTCTGCTTCAGTCCGTTCTGCAATGATAATCATGCAGAAATGTTTGTTACGTTTCGCGTGAGCTCGTTATATTATGGAAAAACGCATTTGGTAATGCGTTATTATTTTATACGGCTGAAGAATAAGCTACGTTTCTGACGCGACAAATTTTTTGCTTAAATACTCTCTTCCGGGAAGGTTTGGACCCTCCGAAAGTCGGTCCAAGTGTTGAAAATCACATTTGAAGCCGAGCACATGATTTGTTTAAGAAAAACAATTTTTAAAAAAAGAACATTTACGCGCCAAAAACATTCTATTCTTTAACATATATACATATATATGTAAATGGAAGCAAATTAATATTTATGAAATATATTACACGAATAATTTTTACTTAAAATTTTTCCGGATGTCAATGGAATATTGAATTGTTTGGTTATAATATTTTACAAACACGGCAGTCGTTGCACTGTTTTTTCCCTGTGTAGGCCACGAAAGCAGTTAACTGCGAAATTGCAATTATAATCTGAATGATGCACTCGAATGACGCCGTAATATGAATATCTCCTTGAATGTTTATGTTTCAGCTCGGATAAGACACGATAGTATTACAGTAATAAATCACGAGAAGATTAAAAGATGAACCTAATAATGAAATAATTATGTTTCCCGAAGATTATCAATCCAATATTAACCTTTTTGTACCAAAATTTTAATAACAAATTTATATACATATTTCAGTGTAACGAGAAATTAATTAAATTGATCATTTCCATTATTAGATAAATTAGTTCCTGACAACTCAAACAAAAAGTTTCACTTTTTTTTAAATTTTTAATTTCTTAGTGAACAAATTAAATGTTAACAAACGAAATATTTTTCTTCTAATATATTAAATAATCTTACTGAATAATGTTCTACAATATTTACCTCTTCCAAATGTTCCAACAATGATAATAATTTTAGTCGCTTTTAATGACTACAAATATGTCTACTCGGTGCACCCCAAAGAGTCAAGTTTAAAGAGCTTGGTGCCAAATAAGGACAAATGATGAGCCAAAGCGAGACGGTGTTGTGGCAAAGCAGCTCAATAAAGCGACGAAAGAGGGAAAGCACATGAAAGAGAACGAGCGCATCTGCTGATTATACACTAACAGAGCTGCCTATTTAAGAATAATAGAATATTCTTGTACCAAATAGGATATCCATTCAGTATATGAACAAAACGAAATTTGAATTATAATAAGAATATATTATTCTTACAAAGCGTGGGAGTACTTAAAGAATAATTATAATAACAGTTAATTAAGTAGTAAACATTTATAATATGTTAAGCGACGATTTAACATTTTCTGCACCTACATTCTGTATGAATGGTTGTAAAAAAAAAAATTCAGTACGATGAATTTGACGTCAAAGACAAAGGACAAAAAGAGGAAGGCCAAAAGTATACGAAAATTCAGGATTATCAGATGAAAAGTCGTGCCAAAAGTTTAAGAAGAACTTGCACTTACATTAAATGTAACTCAACGAGCAATTTGGTACGTCAATTTTTTGTTAAAAACGGTGAATACTTTTTTTGCATCCCTACGAGTTATCTTCGCAAAAATTGAAAATTTTACGACTACACTCTGAGAGGGAAGAGCCAGGCATTATTTTGGTTTGTGTGAGGGTATGCAAATACGCGTACATATGTAAAGTTAGTGGCACGCGTCGCCGAGATAACGATAGGCTTTTGGAAGCAGGGAACAATGCAGGAGCCGCTGCAGATGGCTGGCAACCGGACCCGAGGCCGATAGCGGAATAATTAGCTGCAAGCTCGTTAGCGGCACGTGTGCGGGAGAAAATACAATTTTGCCGGTGCGCATCGACGTGTAGGCCAAACATGATGAACCTTTCCTTTGCGAGGAGAAAACCGCATTTGGCCCGATAGAAAGTACAACCTAGTTATCTCCGCAAAAATGACATATTTTTGTTTCGCTTTATGAAACCCGTACGAACGTAAAATTTCACCGCAAAGCCACCGTCGTGCGTTGATTTAAGGGTATTGAGAGAAACTTTGTTTGTTTATTCTTCCTTTTCTTATTTGGAAACTGAATTTGAGATAACGCGCGAGCTAAAATCGTCCGACGAAATTGTATTTCAGGTGAAATGTTGCTTCTCGGCAAAACGTTCATTTAATTTCTTTTTTTTTTAATATTTCTCAAAAACACTTTTATAAGTATAAAATTAAAATTACAACCATATTGTAATATTACATAAACAAATAAACGTGCAAGTTAAGAATTTTGAAACGATTTCATCTCACGTGTGATTTATTATGAAATAAATTATTGCAGTCAAATTTTGTTTCGATTACCTTAAGTGATATACTGGAATTTGACACGTGGGTGTGGCATTCGAAAAAACTGTCCGGGACATGTGTATAAAAGAAATGTTAAAACAAATATTATTACTCTCCGTAATTTATAGAACAATCAATTATAAGTTCTATAAGTCTGAAGAATTTGATTTCCGACGATTCATTGATTTATTTTATTCGCCTAGTTTATAAAATTGTAGGCAATAGTTCAATGCGCATTATTTGTATAAATATTTATAAATAAATTGATTGAAATAAAATTAAAAATATGCTTACAACAGGCGAGATGCGTGGTCAAACAACGACATGTGTTTGATAGCGGTGAGATTTCTGCACTTGGCGCTTTGATAGGAGATGACATGGAAATGAATTATGAATTGAAAAACGGGGACGTCGAGATTCAGGGGGCTAAAAAAAGCCAAGCGTCCGATCATTGTGACTCAATGACCCCACGCAATTTTGACAAATTATTGCGATGTAATCATCGTGGTCTGAAAAGTAAAACAGGTTACGCTGACGAGGCTTCAAAGGGAAGGTACATAAATGTTTCGGGTCAATGATATAAATACTTTCCTTTACACCGGCTTATAATAAAAGCTGGGGTGACTCAAATACCCCACGCAGTCGTTTGAAAATTGAGTTGTATAACGGCCGCTTCAATTCACCTGAAAATAAAAGAACTTTCAACATTATCATACAAATAATCATTTAATTTGACTTCGATTAACTTTGTTTAATTAGTAAGAAAATAATAAATAAAAGTTTATACACCAGTACGAAGAGTGTATGAATCAAAACTGTTTATAAGTTGCGAAAAAGTTCTCTTGCATTGTAAGTTCCCGCAAATATTTTCAGCCTTTAACACTTCCCGATCGTCCCACTTTCCCAACTTTTCGTATCTTAAGAAGTTAAATATTGTTTTATAAACGAAGAGCTCATCGGCGAAAGTTGTTAAGTTCATTTAAATTGTTTTCGCTACAACGTAAAAAGTTGTATGCTTTATCTGATCCGTGTTATAAATGTCATTTTATTTTCTTAATTGGTGAATTTAGTCATGATAAATGGTGTTTATTATTCATCATAAAATTATGTCCCTGAAAATTATTTAGGTTTACGTTATCATATTAAGAAAAACTTGATTTATTTGCAGTATTAAAAAAAATCGTTTTTTAGTAGAAGAATGCAATGTCTTTTTCTTTGGCTTCGCGTCCAACTTCAATGAATCTCAATGCATAGGAAAACTGGCAAAAAAAACATAAACGAAAAATCATTACTGAATTTCCAACAGTACAAAGGGAATTAACTTCTCTTCAAATTCGACCTACTTTTTTCATTGATTTTATAGGGCTTATCTGTATGTAACTGTTCCAGTTAATGGACTGTTGAATTTATTTTCCAAAAGATACAAGGCAATACTTCATATAAATATACATATCTCGAAAGAAATTATGTAAAGTCAAAAACAACTTGCCGAGCAATTCTTCGACTGTTTAAAAACCCACCTTCGCTTTCGTCGCCGATGAAGTGGAAATAAAAAAGGCAAAAAAAAAAGGAGCCGAAATTTGATGTCGCTTGATACACGAACTTTTCACCCCACGTACCGGGCGAGTGCGCGCGGCAAAGAGCGTGCTTGGAAAGGTAATAAAATGACAAGGCCTACATGTCAAAACGTAATAGAATTGAATTTATTTTCAAATAGAGTGGGAGAGGAAAAAAAAAGAGACAGCAAAAATTGATCTCTTTCTCTGCTGCTAACAATGAAAGGTCGTCCAAGCAGTACTAAAAAAGTCGATCAACTTTGATCGCACGCGAATGTAAAGGAGAGAGAGAGAGAGAGAGAGAGAGAGAGATAGAGAGAGAGAGAGAGAGAAAGAAATGGGGGAAAAAATTGCAGCACGACACACCCCTTTCACGTCGCAATCGTCGCGGGTGAATTGTCGCGTGAAACGCGTGCATTGCGCCGGCAAAAATTCACCATGGTTGCACTTGCCACATATTTTACATCAGTCTTACCAAAAGTATGGTTGCCAGCGTAATTGCTTGGAAAAAAATATACCAGATCTGATCGGTCCCATTGATACACCTAGGAATATCTACAATTATTTTTGTCACAAGTGAAATCGTTGATCGTGAGCGGTTGCGCTCAACATTTAGATTCTGTTCCCTAACATAAAAACCACTCCGATTCGCTGTTCGCAACTGATTGGTCTTTTTACACGAACTGATTTACTCGTATGGTTGCGCGCATACAATTTTGTTACAAAATATACCACACTCACGGCAATAACGGTGTTTGAAAACTTTTTGTGAATAATCGAACGTGCCCAACTGAAAGTAATAAACCGGCGCCGCACTGAAAGCGCTACAAAATAACACACCTCGTAACAAAACTTTAAAATTAAGAATTAGCAAAAATACTAGTTTCCCATGGCGCGATCTTAAGACCTGAGTAATGTACAAGAATAGTTAAATGTAATATTACTTTTTCTCGGTGCACCGGAAAATGCAAAAGCAAACCAGTTTAACTTTTCGTCCGCTGATTATTACAAAAGAAACGGATGCCGTTGGTTGAGCGCTGCCGCGTGGTGTGGTAATATTTGTGGCAACTATATTGCGCGCGCACAGTTGGACCTGGGACATTTTTTCCCGGGTGGTTCCGGTCACGGTCGTCGCGCCCGCGACTCCGGTCGCAAACCGCGAAAACCGTGACGCAATCCTTCTCATCGCAACCGTACGTAATTTAACAAATATTTGTTCGTCACGATTATTGGCCGTGGCGGGAAACACCGGTGTGGTTTACAAAATTGACTCGGCCGCGTTGGCGTTTCCCCCGCGTTGCGCATCAGATTTCCTTCGCCGAGTGCAACGTTAATTATTCCGTCCCATTAAAACGCTCGCAATGGACAATGACTTCGATTATCTTTTACCGCTATGTAATTATTATTGTTTATCAACGTTACAACACTAGTTTTCGTTATAGGCGCTATAATTATCATCTCGTGTATATATAAACGTGCCATATCAATATATCGATCGATCGAAGCGCACAATAAAATATCGGAAGATAATAAACACAACAAGGGCAAGTATAGTGTACACGATACAATAGAATTTTGAACGACGGTCAATATCAACGGTGGCCCATTTGCCCAGGCGAAGCGCCACCCATTCACCAATGATCCTCGCCCCTTGATAATAATTGGCCGTTAGAGGGGTCCTGGACTTCGTTATCAAATTAATTCCAGCGACGTCTTTCGTACAATTACGGTTCTTCCGCGATTATTAGTAACATGTTGTGTTTGCCAATGATGCCGTGCAAGAGGAAGTCGTGAAAATGACCGATACGAGTCACCAAGGAAAATAAATAATTGAAACATAATAATATTTACGAAAAGAAGACGAACAAAGTGCAACTACTTCGGACTTCAGGAGTTTATAAATATATAAGTGTATTCGTAAAT
Organism: Leptoteleia sp. ZL-2020; assembly: GCA_022817305.1. Taxonomy (NCBI): domain Eukaryota; kingdom Metazoa; phylum Arthropoda; class Insecta; order Hymenoptera; family Scelionidae; genus Leptoteleia; species Leptoteleia sp. ZL-2020. The sequence continues at coordinate 37,498 of JABFPN010000597.1, forward strand.
TACACTGAGAAAAAATTATATTAAAAATCACTATACCAACGTATTTTGTATGACGTATTAACATTCTTTAAATCATGTTGTAAGATTTCCTGGATTTATGGTGATCATCACCATACTGAATATAAATTTTTACTATATAGTATATAAAATTTTACTTCAATGACATGGTAAAATAGCAAACACTGCGGACAATACGTTTCGTTGCACTTGAAGTTAGTTGTTACTGTATTTGGTAGTGTATTTGAAACGAAAAAAATAGCCAACATCGGATAACATTCGTGAATAAATGGAAGCGTCGTCTCGTGGGCTAGATACCGGTATCAAAACAACAACCATATTCGAATATCTAACGTCGCGCTGCGGAAGCCACTTCCGTTTCCTGGTACTTTACACGCATTATATTTAAATCCGTACAGATTCACCCCTTCAAAAGCAAGGTATAACTAACGGGTACAGAAGCCCGCCTGTTGCATTATTTCTTACGATTTCAGCGACAAACTAGCCCCGGTCTCTTCTGAACTATTAAAAACCACTCGAGTTGATTTCTGCAATGAACGCAACAAGTGGTGTCTTTCGCGATTTTGAAAGGCATCCCGGGGTACAAAAAAAATACGAAAAGTGCTTTGCAACGCAATAACATTGTTCGAAAATAGCCGGGGATAAAGTTGGATATATATATATATATATATATATATGCACGCGGGCGCACATAGTCGCAATGCAACGGCGGCGTAACAGTGCAAGAACCGCGAGTGGGTTTCAGGCTGCAATTTTGAAGTGGCTGCCGCTTCGCGACAAGCTCGCGTACGCGCTCCGCACTTTCTATTTACAGAAAATTTACCTCTATTTCGCTTAGCCTAGGCTTACGTGTTAATGTATTTCATTAAAATCTTAACGTCGACTAGCATCGTCACTCATGTACAGTCAGTTTCCTTTCATTCTGTCGTTCTATTTCCGTTTTGAAATCGCCAATCAGCGCCGCGCATTCAAAACGCAAGGCGCAAAGAATTACTTTGCGGTCAAACCGTTGAAATTATTGGATCAAAGTAAGAAATCTCCGTGGACAAATTCAGTTGGATATTATCTGGAAACAATCTGGGAAAAACATTTGAGGTTTGTCTGGAACTGGTCTGAAGAACGGTCCGGAAATAAGCTAGACCGGAAACGTTTCCTAAAATACATCTAGGTGAACTGTAATCCCAAAATTACTTGAATAATATTTAGAATAGTTGGATGACAGTTGAAAATCGATTAAATAAAATTGGACTGTTTTTTCCCCAGACTGTATCCATATAATATTCAGGCAAATTTTTCTACGCAGGAGTATTTGGCAATTGGGCAGTTTGGGTCGGAGAAATCCATTTTGTACATCACCGCTGACTTGGAAGCAATGAAATTCAGTCGTTGCAATTGAACGAGTTTAAATTGTGCATTGAGTCAAAAGTAATCGAAATTGCAGAACATCCATCGCTCTTATCGTCGTTGTTGTTACGCATGCAGCCTGAGTAATGTACAAAATAGAAACGGTATGCGTAGATATAAAATTATCTAAGAGTTACATTTAATCGCGATAACGAGAGTCAAACACTTTTTTTTTTTTTGTTTTCCTTTATAACACTTTGTATCTCCTCGTCGAAAGCTCGCTTCATTTGATATGATAAAGATAATATCGGAGCAGGTGGCGATTGCGTGTTATTTTATACTTCAATTTTCGAGCGGATTTGTTTGTCGGAGTCTATCAGCGGACGATCAGTACACACGTGACGTTAACAGTAAACCTTTCTCCGTGATAACAATCCTATTGTATTATTCGAGCGAAATGAAAGTACCGATTTACTTGTATCATTACAAAAGTTATTAACTGAGGCAAACTTGTTTTTTTGATTAAAGTAATTAAATTATTGAATTAAAGTGTGATACAAATTAATCGGTAAGGTCAATGAATACAGTTGGCAATTAGTTAGATAACTTTAATTAAAAGATATATTGGAAAAGCAAATATTTTTGCTATAAATAAAAATCAAATATAACAATTATTTAAAGAACTAAAAACATGATTACCTTATACCTATAAGGTACTAATAGAAAATTATTATTTCTACTGTAATTTTACTGCAAAAAGATAAACGTTTTACCGCAATTCAAGAATAATTTTCCCACCTGGTCACTAGACACATAAAATCATGGTAAAAGTAATTAAAATTCTGATTAACACGGGGAAAAATATCGAAAATATACAAATTAGAAAAGTACCGAATAAGTAGTTTTTGATCTGTCCCATCACATTATTTTGTTTAATACAAAATTTTATTCTTTATTTTTCAGTTTCATGCTCAACTATAATAGACAAATTTACGACCGTTCTACTTTTGTAACGGTGAATATTCGAAAATTTCACCTCCATATGTTACGTGTTGGTTTAACATATAGGAAAGGTAACAGGGCACGAATAGTGCGGTGGCGTGGCCGCAACTTCCTCGCTCGTGCAGTCACTGTCAATATCTGCTAAAGCCAACGGCGACGACTTCCTGAAAGTCGCAGACCTGTTTTTCAATGCGACCGGCATAACCGCGTCAATCGTCCACTTTCCTCCGTTATGGTACAAATTCTGCGCGGCAGATGGACGTTGGCAAAAAGTTGAAGCAAGAAAACGGAGAGTATGAGTGGCGAAAATAGAGGGGGGGGGGGGAAGAAAAAAGAAAAGGGAACACGGAGAAGATACGAAGCCTCGGTCCTTGAGATAAATACGTGCGAAAGGAATAAATGAATGGCTTCTTTAACGCGAAAAAGTCTTCGCCAATCGGACTAAATGATCGCAAAACATCGCGCCGCTAAAGAAAACAAATAAGAAACTGTGCGCGACAACTCGAACGTTTCGAGTTTCGTCGCAAGAAACGCTTCATTTATAAAAGATTTGAGAGGATAAAAATAAAATATTAAGCCGTGCATAAATAAATTGACGTACTCGTCACGTTACGTGTGTATTTATGTACAGTGATTGGGTTTATTTAAAAAAAAAAAAAAAAAAACACGTCGAGATCCACACGTAAAATTTGTTTACGTTACAGGGAAACATAAGCATAATATCATTACGGATAATATAAACGAAATTGCTCTCAAATTTTTCGAGGTAATTAAATCAGTTACGATTGTACGTGTCGTATAAAAATAAATTAATAAATTAATAATATTAGTATTCACATTGATCCGGAGGCAAGATGTACGTTACGATATATTGTATCATACAAATTGTTTCTAATGATGAAATTGAGGTCATCTTTGACCGGATAAATATAACAGAAATTTAAACAGACAGATTTTCTATAACTAAGCACTGACAATTCGTCGTAGGGATATTGACACCGTGCACGGACTCTTGCACCGATAAAACAATAATGATATAAATTTGCCAAGACTATTGATAAAGTTGAGATACATTTTATTATTTGAAACATCCACTCATGTGTTTTAGAGTTCTTAATTTTGTCAAGATCTAGTAAGTTTTGATGGAGGAAATATGAAAGTTATTATGAATGACATCCAAAGTAAAAAGTACATCATAATTCTGAAAATAACTGCAATCTGCGCCAGTTTTATTTTTGCCAGCGTGGCAATTTAGATATCTGCTTACGTGTAAACAACAAAATTAATTTCTAAGGTAATAGAAAAACGCAATCATTCTGATCAGAAATCGATGCCACAAAATGCTCTCTGGACAACGAACCCGGTCAATTGTCCTAAGGGAGCCGCGAGCTTTCGCCGAGCGGAGTAACATTTGGCCGAGATAAATGCCATAATTTTGCGCGTAGAATCGCGGTGACGTTGAAAACACATTGAAAAGAGAAAGGAAGATAAAGGAAAGAAAGAAAAAAAAAACAAAAAAAAACGAGAAAGCGTCGCAATGCGGTGATACAAATTGTACAATCGGGAGGACGAGGAAGCTGAATAGTCGCAAATAATGTCGCGTCCTCAATAGCACTTTGTGTAATGCCAAAACATGAAGAGGTCGTTTGGAAAGAAAAATTTCGTGAGCAGCCCGACTGAGGTTCCGTTCCCCGCGAAAAAGCCTCCGCTTGTAAAGGTGCAAAAAGTCGCGGAGGAGTTAACATGATTGGTAATCAACTGTCCCGTCGACAAATCCGGTCCCCCCCTCCGAGGAACCTTCCGCTTCCTGCCAACAGGATCGCTCTTCGCGGACCTTCCGAGCGACTTCCGCTTTCCAAATTCGTTAAGCTTCCGGTAACTCTTGCGCAAAAGCTTGGTCCTCGCGGTCAATCACCTGCCATCCTACGAACTACGTCTTTGTCTTTGTGTGTTTGCAAAGTTGTGTTTCAGGGTGCCTCGTCGTCGCAAAATACGCTGACGCGCGACGAGGACTGCGTGCGTCGCTATGATGGCGGCGGTTTCCGCCAGCGGCGAATTCGACGGCTGAGAGCAATATCAGAAGACGCAACTGCAGTCCTCTGAGGTCCGGGCCTACCTGGCGCGCTTTCGGTTCAGCTTCGCGAGTTTGCGGCGTTTCAGAATTAACTGATACAGGGTGTCCAAACCCTCGTGCAGGCCCTCGCCCGTTATGGCGCAGGCCGGTTGCACCCGGATACAGGAACTGCCCGGTATGCTCGTGAGCTCGAGTACCCCGAGGTGCTTCTCCAGTTCGCCCACCTCCTTGGCACCTGTTGAACAAATATTGTTCCAAGACTTAGAAAGATAATGTTAGCTGTATGGTGTCTGCTGCACGGAGAGAAAAAAATATCAATTTTTAATGAAAAGTTTACTACTTTGGCATTATACTTACAGAACACCATTATATGGAAAACTAGTTGATTAAAATTTGTTAACTTAGTTTATTAAAAATAGTAAT
>JABFPN010000598.1:0-42344 GCA_022817305.1 Leptoteleia sp. ZL-2020
TAAAATAAACTTGATATAATAAAATTTTCACTAAAATTGGCATCAAAAAACAGTACACATTACTAAAATTATATCTTAAAAGTTTTGCGTTAAAAAAATTTTAATTGTAGTTATGTTTTATAGCCTTATTATTTAATTTTTATTATTAATTGATTTTCTCAATTCTGCTGCATAGTTGACTCAACTTTACATATTTATTGCACGAAGTGAACTGCACTTAGTTGACTCTAAAACCAACTTTATTTTTATAGTTAGGATAACCGAAAATTTCTCTCAGTGCATTCTTAAAAAACGAAGCTCAACGTTGCAGTTGCTAGTGAAATGCGCGCGTACACGATTATGAAAATACACGTTAAATGAAAATAAATGATTATATTGAATGGATATTCGAGCAAAAAATTTAATAGATGAATGAATTTATTGCGGTTGTGAAAAAATATTGCTAGGGCAGCGTGCCCGGAGGGTACGCAACGTTCATTTTAGCACTATAAAGTTCAGTAATTTTTATCATTCCTTTTTGTCAGCGCAGGTGTATAATAAATTTATAATCTTTTCCTTTGCGTGCACGGAGAGAAGAGATTTAATGAGAATTGCACTGAAAAAAATATGATGGATAATATTACTGTTTTTAACTTTGTTTTAGATACATGTTAGTTTTTCAATCAAAATTGCTGTTATTTAAGAAAATAATATTTCCGTTTCAAGTATAAATGAAACATCTCAAGCTGGAGTATTTGCTTTCAAATAATTAATATAAATAATTATTTTAAATAATTGTCGACAAGTTTTATTTTTGATGATAATTATTTTAAATAATTGAGTTTGGTTTTATTTTTGATGACGAAGAGAAATAATGTGAATGTATCATAATTTTAATAATTGATTACTTGTTTTATTTGTTTAAAAAGAGGTAAACCCCATTTACGTAAATCAATAAAAATAAGCATATTTTTTTACTTTGATTTCTGTTTTAATTAATATGAAGAACACTCAGTAAACAGACTTATTTTTGGTAAAAATATTCCTCAATTCTGTATTGAGTTGATGTTAGTTCTGCCACAAAGTGTTTGTTGTTTTAAATGTTAGGAGTATTATTATTATTAATTTATAACGACTAAAGCTATAGAAAGCAATTTAAAAACAGGTTAAAATACAGATAAGATGTTTTTATATCGGCTCACTTTTAAACATTGATCTGTCAATGTCAAGAAACGTGAATAATAAATTATTTTGCAACAAATAAGTTTTATTTTAGTGCTGTCTTGTATTATTAATTCTTATCAACAAATAAAAAGAAATAATGGAAAAAAGTGTCGTACATATTTATGTTCTGTAGACGATAACAACATTGCACGAGAACATTAAAAATATTTATATGAAAAATTTTCAATTTTTCAGTTTCGAAAATTTAATATCGAATTAATTTAATAAGTTTGCCTTTTTTTCTGAAACAACGATTATGATAACTTCTTCCGTTCGCTCTCACGATATATTGATATATACTTTTAATATTAATATAACCAATACTGAAAATAAATCAGTCACCATACGAGACATCTAATTATTCCCCTTGCTCATTACACAGACTTATATTGCGTGTAATAAATCGTAAACAAACACAATGATTAATTGGCAATTTGCTTTGGAAGGGTCATTAAGGAGCGGCGGCAAATTTTTCGCAAAAATTATAAAATATGAACCGCACGATACAATAAAGAGGCACTTCCAAACAGCGAGCACGTGCCCACGCAAAAGGGAAGTGTGCGCATCAATGTAAATGCGTAATGCGCTATTAACGAGCACAATTAGGCAGAGCTTGTGCGATAAAACGTCGCGCATGCAATTCTTCACGAAAAGTCCGCGTTATTTGTCCTCTTTTTTTTTTCTTTCTTTTCACTCGTCGTGCCTGGAGTCAATTAAATAACGCCACTAAATCATCCGCAACTTGAGCTATAAGAGTAGAACCACTTTAAGTGATACCATTTAATTGAATTCAATTCAACCGACGACAATAAACAATGAATTGTAAAGATTTGAAACGAGCAATTGTTTAATTCAGTGGCATTAATAAGTTGAGATTAACGTAAGTGAATCGAAGCTCCTATGTGCACTGAAAAAAAAAAACCATTTAGAATTACTATGATGGAACTTTAAAAGGCAACCGTTTGCCTTTTATATATAATATATATATATATAATTTCTAATATATATAATATAGGAAAATTGCCATGTCAGCAGAGTAAAAATTATCGTAAAACACACCAAAATATTTGAAAACATGGTAACTTTTCCTATATTGTACAAATGGCTTCGCTTTAAAATTCCAGCATAGTAATTCTAAATGGTTTTATTTTTCTCAATGTGGAAATTGACAAACAGCTGAGTATTAGTACAGTACCAGTTAGCGTTGGACAACTGATGGCCCAGCCCTGAAGTGAAACACTAATAGACTGTACACCGAAAAAGAAGACAAAAAAATTACTGTTTGTAACTGTGTTTCTTATGTATGTCCGTATTTCAATAAAAATTAACGCTTTTTAAAAGGTAATATTTCTGTTTTATCTATAAACATAACATTTAAAGCAAGTGTCTTTGCTTTTAAAAGCAGCAATTTTTATAGAAAGACTGACATATTCCTGAAACAAAGTTAAAAACAGTAATTTTTTCTATCATATTTTTCTCAGTATACAGATATAATTTATACTTGACAATTTACCATTTGCTTAACTGAATTTTACTCTCACAGTTAGAGTGTAAAGATAAATTCCAGAGAAATTTTTATAAATCTTTACCGACGTAAACCTTTTTATAATCAATATTTTTCATGTACTTCTAAATAGAAAGATATATTTATAAAAATGAACTGTACAACGTTCGGTTCTACGTTATAATTGTTTTTTAAATAACGAAGAATTTTATCAAACGCGATATTCTTACCAGGAAATAACTGTTATAAAGTAAGTATAACAAACTGGTCGAGATATTTATCTAAGTACCGAGAAAACTGGACACATCTTTTCAGCTCGGCCTGACTTTTATGTACTTTCTTGGATAAATATTTTTCTTTAATTTAAAATATAAAGAATTAAACAAATTATAAAAGAAACGAGTGAAATAGTTCCCGACAAAACGTCTTTCGACTCCACCGCGCTTATCTACATCTACTCAATGTTCGACATTATTCAAAACTGAATTTAAATATAGAACTTCAAACGAAACACAATAGGGAAATGTAAAGTTGAAATGGGTTTACGATTGGATCGTGAATGAAAAACGCCGGAATCGTGATCCAGCAACGGTTGCGTCGTGCCGTAAAGCTTGCCCTTGCCGTTAAATTCATCCTCGAACAATTATTTACAATCCCATCTCCCGAGCTAACAGCGCACTTGAATGAAAAAAAAAAAAAAAAAAAAATGAAGTTACGCAAGCCGCGAGGCGCACAATAGCCACTTTACAATGCCAATTAAAAGTAACGAAACGTCAAAGCCAACCCCCTTAGTTTATCGTGTTACCTAACTGGTCCGCGAAAGTTCTCCATTTCGTTTAATTGCACCGTCCAAATACGACACTTTTAGCGAGAGACGAAACCGCTCGGCGCGCCTGCCACGGGACGACTCGCGCCCGCAAACGATACTTAACGCCGCGGAATGGCTTGTGAGAAAATTTCCGAAAGCGTTTTTCGACCAAGCGCGAATTGTTACAGTTGAGGTAAATCGCTAATTTAGTTGGGGAAAGTGATCTCTAATGGCTCCTCGCATTGTGCCCGATACTTTCCCCACTCTTTGTTGTACTTGTCTGGAAAAATTTAATAAGCGAGTTTAAGCGACGCGTGACTCTGTCAGCCCGCACAATGGGAATGAAATAAAGATTTCATTCGGCACCGACCGACGCTTTTCAGATGTCAGAGAGAAAAAGAAAAAGAAAAGGCAAAAAAAAAGTGAGAAATCGTTCCGCCTCGTGGAAATTCAACGCTCTTAAGACGCGTTTAATCGGATTAAACATTAAAGTCCAAATTATGTACATATGAGAAAAAACCAATTATTGCCGCAAGTACTGGCCACACTTTGTGGCCTTCGTGGGATAAATTTGTTGCCTCGTTCATTGGGAAAATTGAATACCACCATTTTAATGGTAAAAATCGGTAATAGTAAACGAAAAATCATAATGTAAAAGGTTGTTTTGTCATTCTTCCACAAGCCGTCGGTCGACCGATTATTATTGTTTATGTATGAGTCGCAAGGTTACTGCTATTTTTCTGTTGTCTTGTAAACAAGTTTATCGTGAAAGTACTAATGTTTTATTAACGTTAAAATAAAGGCGAATGACCTTTTAATCAGTATAATTATAAAATTGTAAAACTGACATCTTTTATATGGTGAGTTTCCTCTTTCCAAAAAAAACAAAGTCAAATATCAATGTTAAATAAATGTTAAATAAAAAAAAGATTGAATGGATTTCTAAGTAAAAAATCTGTTATTTTATCGAAAACATTTTAAAGACAACATTTATTCTAGTCTGTTAACTTTTTTTCTTCAAGTTAGACATTTTCTTTTAATTGCTGGCAATTAAATTCTTAATTCGATTTAAATTTTTATTTTTTTATTCATTGCTTATTAGCAATATGACTAAAAAAACCTTTGGTTCATTCTAATTAAGTTAATTTTCCCAATGTTTCTGTTCCTATATTAGTACACTGAGAAAATTTATATAGTAACTGGCGGACGGGTGTGCACATATGATAGAATTTACCAAATAATATAATAAATTATAATACATATATGATAATTTTAATTATATTTATTAATAAATCCTATCATAAGTACACACCCGTCCGCCGGTTATTAATAATATAGTAAGCTGTATTATATAATTTTTCTCGGTGTACCCTAAACGTCACTACAATTATAATAATTAACATATTTTTCTCAATACAATTCACCATAATTTGTATTATTTATACCGTACGTTTATGAGAGTAATAGCAAGGTAGGAAATTTGTCCCCCGGAATATTTATCTATTGGAAAATCTTTCACAATCAATCCCCCGGACAGCTAATTATAAAACTCTGATTAATCAATATCCCACGAATTAATTAAGTTACCTACGATTTAACGACATTCCAATAATTAAAATAGAAATTTGATAAGTATTTATTTGAATATTTTCTCCAATAAATCTCTACAGATAAAGATCCATCTCTAAATCGGATATTTGACGGCTGGAAAAATTTTCTGTAAAGGTACGAATGGCTGCCGATGCATTCGACGGAATTGTAACAGTCGAAAACATTAATCAACAAATTGACAATAACTGCGTTGCGTGACAAAAAAAAAAAAAAAAAAAAAAAAAAAAAAAAGAGGGAAAGAAAGAAAAAAGCATTTTACGTCACTCCGACTTTTGCGACTAAAGCTCTGACTTTTCTTTTATACTCCCCGGACGATGCATTAGAATACAAAGCGCCTTTGTCTCGTGAAAAACATCGGTAGCACGCGGGCTGGAAAAAAAAAAGTCCGCTTTTATGATACGGAAGCCTTTCGGCCGTGTGTAGTTAATATTTGAAAAAAAAAGAAAACAACAGAAATAAAAAAGAGAGAAAAAAGAAATTAAAAGAGGCGTTATCACGTCCCAATGATGGTTTTAAAACCTATCGCAACGGTGATCAAATTAATTATCCGATCAGTTATTTTATACAAATACGAATATGACACCCGAACAGATATACAATTTATGTCCGCACGTTTGGAAACCGTCGAATATAATTAACGCTAATAAATTAATTTCGACGACTCAATCGAAGCGAGAAAGCTGAAGTGTAAAAAGTATGTTTTTGTCGGCGTATAAATTTCAACCGAATGACCGACAAAAAAAAAGTGTCACGACGATTAAACATTATTAAATTGTTAAATGACGCGAATGAGTCGTTCGGATCGGACAAATTTCCGTGTGCCACTTCGCTCGTGGCGTTGAGATTTGTCAAGGTTTAAACAAGTAGGGAATGCAGGTGGGTCAGTCATCTGCTGTCCCGCGATGCATCCGAGTAAATTAATCTTCCGAATGAAGATGATCTTGAGATCGACTTTTCAGAATGACTGTTCTGTAATTTAAGCTATCTTTCCTTTTTTCTTCCTGTTTGTCTTGAAAATGTTCTGAACGAGCACATTCATGCTTTTCTTCTTCTTCCTTACTTCATTTATTTTTACTTTACATTAATGCTATTACAAAATTAATTAACTTTTTTTTTAATACGGGAAATATTAATCACTTTACAGTGAGTTAAAAAAATGGTATTAACATTTTATATGTATCATGTGCAAGAAAATATGATCATTTTTGTTACTTTTATCATAAATATGATGAGAAAAAATCTGTTTCACATTTACATATGTACACTGTAATTGCTTTATGATGTAATTTCAGTAGATGAAAATATTTTCCAACATAATTTGTTTACTATATAATAAAAGTATATGCAATTTCCTATACTATTTAACAAGTAATAATAAATAAAGTTAAAATATTTCATATGATGAGAAGTTTAATCTGATGCAAATATAAATTATAGCTAAATATGCAACATCATTTTTTTATATCATTTACAATGGTATTCCTCAATTATTAATATAAAGTCATTTCCATGTAAATAAAGTCAATGTATTAACATGACATGCATAAGTTAGACAATTTTAATAAATGCATATATTTTCTCAGATTTGTACTTTTCACTATATAACATCAAGATAAGGAAAACTTCATCCAATGATACAAACTACGGTCATTGTTGTTCACGGGACATTTTAAAATATAGTTTACTCGGGTGTTGACACTGAAAAATTTATTGCTGGCATCATTCGGTTGGTCGAATAAATCAATTAAATTTAAATGTCAAATTTTAAATACTATTGATTTACGTGCTCAACGGTGTACAATTATTTATATATTTTTATAATTCATTCGTAATTATACATTCAAATTGTTATCTCGATAAAAAAATTGTAATTTGATATATCACCGCTCGTAAAGTAACATTTATTTATCAATTAATACAGTAAACGTACGGAAAAAGAAAAAGCCCCTAATTGCTACGGTATTCCTATAATCGTCGCAGATTTACACATGTAAAATAAGAGAAACTTCAAATATAATTACGCCTTTCGTGTAATTTGTTACATGCGACTTTAGCGTGTTACGAAATTTACACCGATTATCCACGGCAGTCATTAATTACAGTTTATTTATTTTCATTTAATTCGCCCGATCATAATGCTCAACAATGATTAGTATTCATTCTGGTAAATAAGTAATAAATGTATAATTAAATTACCATTATTTCTCAATTTAACATTACATTGAATAAAAATGCCAGCAATACAGTAGTGAAATAAAAAGTAATGAATAATGAAAAAAAAAAGTAACGAAGAGTCGTTAAATATATATAAAACATTTCTTCGTAATAACAACCTTATAAGCGAAAATAATATTTCAGGTACGTTACATGGATATTATTTATATAGTATCATAATATTCTTAAAATATTATTTAATGTGAATAATATTAAATAATATCTCAGTAATATGCTAGGAATGTTATATGTCCCTTTCAAATAATGTCTCAGGGATTTTAATACCCCAGGAGTACATTTTAACATTTTTAATCACTTTAAAAAAATGAATTTAAATCATACGGGACCGAAACGACGTCTAAAAATTAATTCCGCATGATTTAAGGTCTTTCTTTAAAGTTCTTAATAATATTCCAAAACTATTGTAGTTATATCCTTGGAATATTATTTGAAGTGGACATATAACATTATAACATTCATAGCACATTCCTGGCACGTTATTTCAATATTCTAGAAATGTTTCTGACATATTATTTATTATTAACTAATTCTATTTGCTTCCAAGGAATATAAAAAAGTAAGATAGAAAAGGATAGAAAAAAAAGATTAAAATTGGTAACGAAACTAATGAACGGGCGAAGTGAAAACCAGAAAATTGAATGAGAGAAAAGGGAAAAAGTGCGTGACGTAACAGGCGAGCGAGCAGCGCCGGTGTCGGTCCTTTTTCGAAATTTAAATGGCGTGGAAAGTGAACGGACATCTGTTAAGGCCCGTTAAAGGAGAAAATTTCCGGGATGCTCGGGCGCGCTTCTCGGTACTGTGACACGCCGATACGAACGTCGAAGGCTCCCGTCCATGAGCTCGTTCCCTTCGACACGCGCGCATTAGTCCCTTTCCGGGCGCGCGGCCCCACCCAGCTCGAGGACGACGTGAGTCAACCGGCTTCGACACGCGCAACCTCGAAAAAAAACCCCATCGCCCGCTTTGCCACCCTCGGCGCCCCCCGCGACGCGCCAAAAATAGCCTCGGCGAGGAGCAATGCCGCCCCGATAACGCGATTCGCTTCAACTCGCTTGAACTCCCTTGAACTCGCTCTTCCTCAACAACAATCATCGATCCAAGTTCAACGTCAGGGACACGCATTTGTTTACGAACTCGAGACCATATCGCAACCGTTCTTTTCTAACTCCAACGCTAGATTCCACAATTTCGGCGATAAACGCGACATCCGAGTTCACGAAATAAAGACACTCAAAGTCGAATGATTGCCCTTGTGGAAAAGAATATTGAAAAACACTAAAAAAAGAGCACTAAAAATTGCTAAAATTGAAGATTTTTAACATTCTTCAGTTTTACTAAGGCGTAAAACAAATGGCAACTTAACTTAATGATTTATAATAATTATATAAGAACAAAAATGAATAATAAAATAAGGAATTTAAAGGTCCAAATACAATTGTATTAAATTTAACAGTGTTAGAACAAATCGTTTGCGGGACTCGAGTTAGTTCGATCATTATCCACCCTTCGCATTAATTTATTAATGAATGAACGAACGTTTGGTGCCTCTTTCTGCGTTTTCTTTTACTTCAGGAAAGTAAATAATTACGGTTGATAAACAAACAAGCGTGTCCTGTTCCGAAGCGATGTTTTGAATGTTTGCAGGCAAACATTCTGAGTGAAATGAACGGGACGGAGGACGTGTCAATAGGCTTCTATTTTTTTTTTCTCTCGCCCATTTTCGTGGGCGAACATACTCGCAGGACGACGTCGCTTCGATCGCGAAAAAGGAGGCATCGCGGCCATTCGCACGTCCGTCACGCTTCGTTCCGCTCGCCGGCCAGTTTCGGCACGACGTTAAACACGAAACGGCAGTAAGGGGGCAGGGCGAAAAAAAATATACGCAAACACTCTCTGGCAATTCTATTGACTCACCGTGCGACGAGCTCGTGTGGCGCCGGCAAGAGGAACACCTTGTGTCCAAGTTAACACACACAAAGAGACGATGGGGGACTTATGTACCGGGGACACTCGTACAAGAGTCACAAGAGTAAGCCGCGAGTCGACGCTTGTCGCGATACTGAGACGACCGTCAGAAATGCAGCCGAGGCAGAGGCGAAGCGAGCGAGCGAGCGCACAAGCCGATCCGTGGTTCGTGCCGACGAGCGCGCCCGGTGATCGCGCGGTGGCGGTATAATCAGCCCGAGGGTGGGGGGAGGCAGTTCGCCTAGGAACGCAACGAGGGATGAGTGGATCGGGAGGATGCGCGAACGGGGATCGGCTTCTTCCGGGGATTTCAACTCTTCTGTAACAGCGCTTCTCCCTTTTTCTCCCGATGATTGGGCATTTTAAAAGAGAAAATTTGTTGTCGATAGGATTTTGATTTATGCTTTCGTTGTCACGCACTTGAGCATATTTCATTACAAGCTTTAATTTATTTTACTTTTCTACATTTATTTATATAACGTGATATATTATTCCCAATTTTAAACAAACAAACTGTTGGAAAGTATGACAAACGAGTCGGCTGGAAAAAGTTAATTCAATTAGAGCAAAGTTCGGTGTGATATACCCCGATAGCAACAAATATTTATAAAATATTTCCGGGAATTGTTTCATAAATATTCAAATGTCCATCGTATATTTATGTTATATTTCAGAATATTTTTAGGATATTGTAGAATAAAATTGATAAAATATATAAACATTGTGCGCTATTAGGGTATTTTCATTCGATTTGGACTATTTAAATAACGTTCACTGTTTTTGTAACTTATTGTCGTGAACGTGCTATAAATGTCACCGCTTGTAATTGAGTTACAGTTGTAATTGTTTGAGAAGGGAAATTCGTAGCAAATATTGTAAATATGTTTCTCCTTTAGAAAATATTTTATGACTAAATTCAATAAGGTAAAATTAGACATAATTAGAATAAATCATCTTTCATTTAAATCCGTTTTACTTTGAATATGAATAGGAGGTAATTAATGTACACAATGATTGTATACAATGAAATCTTCGTGTTTTCGTCATTTTTGTTATGACCGAAAACATAAACATGTTGATAAAGCAACGGTTATATAGATTATATAAATGAAAGTTAACAATAAAAAAGTCAGCGACAATTTAAACATTATTTTTTTTTATATTTGTTCGTCTATTTGAGAACATTGAAATAAAAATAAGTGTAGGTATACATTTGAATTAAAAATAATATAATTTTATTCTATAAGAATGAAATTTTAAGTTCAACAAGCTAATGAATAAATGAAACAAATTGAGTATACCTAAC
Source organism: Leptoteleia sp. ZL-2020 (assembly GCA_022817305.1). Lineage (NCBI taxonomy): Eukaryota > Metazoa > Arthropoda > Insecta > Hymenoptera > Scelionidae > Leptoteleia > Leptoteleia sp. ZL-2020. The sequence goes on from JABFPN010000598.1 coordinate 10,633, forward strand.
AAATATAATTATATATTTAAAATTGTTTATGTTTAGTCACAAATGCTAGTACACAAATAATTGATAAGTTTAGAAGAAAAAAAAGCTCTAATTTTATATTAAATGCATGTGTTATCATGTAAAATAAAAGTATAAAGAAAGTACAAATGTACTTTTTTTGTACTTTAGCACATGCGATTTAAAAGTAGAACAAGTTCAAGTGATAAAAAAGTCAACTTTCATTTATGGAGTGTTAAAGAGCGTACTTCAACCTTTCTAGGAGTTGCTATAAGCTTTTGTACAAATTTGAACTTACTAATGCAAAGTTTTTTCGAAAGAATTCCAGTTATTTTTCGATACTTGTTTTTCTTAAATAGTTAAATCTGAATAACGTTAATATTTCTAAGTGCTACACTCACTCAATACACCATAAAAGATTACAAGAATACTTGACAGCTGCTTTTATTGCTTTACATGTTTCTCTTATTTGTCTTATATTTAAAACTTAGGAAAACATCTTCTAAACAAGATAAATGTATAAAATTATCATTTATTGGGATGATATAAATAAATTTAAGGAAAAATAACAAAGTAATGAAACTGTAATTATGAGAAGAGTAAAACAAAAATATATTAAAAATATGAAATGAAGAAAAAGTGATACTTTTATAAATTATCTTGTATAAAAATCAAATTAATAAAACTTTATAAAAATAAATCGACGATTATTATTATTAAAATATGTAGTGTACATATATTTTCAATAATTTATATTTTAACATCTCGTAATTTTAAATTAATAATTAATCATATATGTACATTTAAAAAATATATTCATACAATAAAAACAATCTTTCTTCGTAAAATTAAAAATTTCTTTTTAATTCATTTTTATGAAACGTTTCAATTACATAAACATTAAAATGAGATTTCATTTTTATGTCCGTTTATGCCGGTGAAATTAGTTTTCTAACGAGTTTTAACGCTGTATAAATATTTGCAATCACGATGCAGATGTAATAAATTAAATTATAAATCATTTATATTAGAAATCAAATTAATTATTTACATTGTAGAATATAATATATTTAATTTTATGTTCAAAATTATGACAGTGAAATTCTCTTACCAAATAAAAATAAAGAATATTTTTTGATACATCTCAAAATATTATTATTATTTACCAAATTGAAGACGTTAAGTTTAAATAAAATTTAACAAAAAATATTACTGATATTTATTTTCTCTCTTTCAAGTTGTCATTAAATGATGAAGAAATAAGAAAAATCCTCACAACACATTATAATATCACTTTCCGAACACACCACAGCTGATTATGTAGTAATAAATATATGCATTAAATTAATACATAAGCGTTTAATATCTTTTATTCGGACACTGAACCCAATTTAAAATAGGTTTCGTAGACGAAATTTATTATAAATACAATAAATGAATTATGCAATTAAATAATTGTAATTTGTTTCCTCTTGGGTACTAAATTGTTCCAGTTTCATTATAAACATTACTTAAAATATTTAGTAATATCAATTAAAAGTGCAGACTAACGAGTTTTGCTTCGCGGTAATTAAAATTAAATCCATACATAAATTAACATCCCCTCATTAATTTGCGCGCAATTCACGTTGCAGCAATTTGATTTCATCGACGATTCCAATTTCAATGACACTCGGACGTTGCCCGAAAAGGTGGATCGGCGAAGATTTGACGGCAAGTTAGATGGCGCGCCTAACTGTGATGCAAATTGTTGAAAGTGGAACTGGCGCAAGAAGCTGGCACTTTCAATGCAGTCGATTCTCTGCTTTCTTCCCTGCGCGCGTTCTAGACAACGCGAAGCTGGGACAAAAAACCGCCAACGACTGCTCGTTAGTTACGGCGCACAGGCCCATTTAGTTGCCAAGACCGGGGCCAGTTACTCGCGCGCCAGTCTCTGACCGTACGTTTAATTAATTCACAATTAATTAGCCCGCGGCTAATTTACACCAGGCCGAATGCGGATGCAGCGTCCGATTTTCCTTGCCATTTAAAAGCTCGCCTCTTCTGCAATATCTCATTACGCCGTGGCATGACGCTCTGGTTCGCTTTCATTGTGTACCACTTACATGTGTTTACGTAGCCATAATCATAGCAGCAGTCCATTCCATTATATGAGTAACAGTGGTTAAGTTTCCTGCCACGCTGCGAAACGTAATTTCAATAGCCACTTCGACCGGAAAGAGCCGCATATTTCATTAGTAATGTACTGTAACAGAGTTGCAGACCTGTCAAAAGCACAAAACAAAAACAAAAGGAACCAAAAAAGAAACAAAAGGAAACACTCGTGGAAACTCACTTAAAAAAAATGTAGAAAACCACGCAGACTTCCTCGTTTCTTTCAGACCCTCGGACGAGTAGATGATCATCCCACGTAAAACATGGATGCAAATATATTCATATATACATTATGGTCTACATATATGCAGACATGTACACGCAAGTGTTCCTGCTGCAGTCTAGACTTTCGAGCCCCGGCCTTTTAAATGCCATCTGATACGACATTCCATCATTCCTTTGTCCTTGAACTGCTTCTTGTTTAAGAATTTAAGGGAAATGAAACTTTTTGCTTCAGATTGTAAAAAGTGATCTCTATATGAGCATTTGCTTACTTTTTCTTGGGCTCGAGAAAGTATCCTAGATTAAAGAACAGTTTAATGTTACTTTTATCAAAATAAGATAATATATGATTACAAGAGGTACTGAAAAGTACACTGAAAATTACACTAAGAAAAGTAAATGATTAGCGTAGCGATTTAAATGGCATGTTTTGCCATTTAAATAATATATTTTACTATTTTGTTGCAGTTCTTATCGTTAAATGGCTAGCTGTATTATGCAAGTTTCTCGGTATAGACGTATTGAAATGTTATCGAAGTAGCATTGTGCGTTGAATAAAGAAAAAATGATGTATTTATAACTGCGGTCGCTCGATTGAATATTGAAAACCAGATGGTGGCGAGTAAAGTAGATGCAGTCGAGTTCACCGCCCTTTACATAATGTAATTATAGTATAATCAAACGTCTAGAGAACATTTTCTTGTATAAGTTTTTTCTTTCATTTTAAAGAATATCATAATTGAATCGTGTCCTTTTTCAGACATTGTATTTTAAAGCTGTCTCAGCGTATGTTAAAATTTCTGTGAAAAGTTTTGAAAATTTGGATTATCCTATGAGCAATTTCAGTAGTAATAATTTTGTCTTAACCTCAAATTTTCTACCACGCAGAAAAAAAATATTTATGCAAAATTAACATGATGTCCTATCATGGTCACAGGTTACACTGGATATATTGAATGCACAATTCAATACACTTTATATACTTTACCTCGACCGCACCAGTTGTACCGACCCCATCGGTTGCTTTAACCGCACAGTTCACACCAACTCCTTGCTTATAGGATCAGAGCTTTTTTTTCTGAAAATGATAATAATGTAGAATTAATAATAATAAAACAATCAATAAGTGAATGCACATTTGAACCCGGTTTAATATGCACCTGTAAATGCATCATAAAAACCCTGTTTATATTCAGTATAAAATAACAAAATATACTTAAAAAGAAAACACTTTAGTATCAGTACATTTCCACGTTAACATATCTCAATTGTTTTATTCTTCGGCATAAAAATGTACATCGATGTTACAATGCAATATATACATTGTTTAAGAACGCAATTTTTGCCAGTATGTTTAAATTCTAAAATTAATTACATTGAATTAAATTTTCACCCAAAGTCAAACTCTCTCTTAGAATGAACTGAAGACTTCCTGTCTGTCATTGAAAAGTGTACAATACACAGTTTACAACACAAAGAACTCTAATTGTACATTGAAAAATAAAATTGTATGCAATACGCTTGTAACGAGAAATGATAAGTATAAGCTTTTGTTCAAAATAAATTAAAGTTGGAAAGTACGTTTAATTTATAATGAAATACAGTTCGATAAGAATTAATATTTCATGAAATGCATTAAAAAAATGAATATTAATAACAATTCATTTGAAAATTAATTTGTACCTTATTTTAAATTATATAATTAGCATAATTTTAATTATATTAGCTGATAAATATCATTTCATGATACATTTAAAATGAAATGCTGTATTATATAACTTCTCAATGAATCTCAAGCACCTGACGTCTTCAGTCGAAACCGTTTCATGGCAACTCAACAATTTTATGGACTGTGACCATAACCGTGACCGACTTATATTGATAACGGATTGCCGTTTCAAATCGACCCAAATACCCATTTAATATCTAAATAGTAAAAATTGCACAAATAGAAATTATACAAAACAATCAACTTTTCGTGTATAGTAAATTTTAATTACAATATTAAAAAAAAGCTTTAATAAAATAGTGCTCTTTTTAACAAAACTACAGAATCCAAATTTGTTTAATAAAATATACAATCGGAATGGTGCAATAAATAAATACAAAAAACTGAATGGTATAAAATGTATATTTGTTAGGGTAACTATGTTCACGGTTACAATGAAACTTTAATGGATATTAAATGTATAACACGCACATGATTATGTGTATGTGTTCGCTGGAGAAAAAAAAGACAAGAGTTACATTTGATGAAAAAATAACGAGGCACGTATGATTACTATACATATCACAGAATTACATCGGAAATGAGCTGCTCAAATGTCGAGAGCAGGTGTCTTACTGTAGTTTTGGCACTTTCACAAAAAATTATTATTTTATGTTTGCCTTTATTTTGTCATGTTCAATTCGTGTACACAAGGTGTCGCTAAATTTGTTTAAAATATGTCTTTCTTATTGTTAAGAACTTTGAGCATTATCATATATTATGAAAAAATATTTTTGGTATTTGCTATTTTGTTACGGCTAAATGTGTATGATTTCCTTTAATTTCTTCAACGTTAGATTATCAGGGATCACAAATATTCAAAATTTTAATTGCACGTTCAATTGCATTTACTTTACACCTATAACCAGATGGAATAATTAATTATTTGAATTTCCAAAAATATGTAACTTTTAAGGAGGTTAAAATTAAATGCTATTTTTGTAACCCATGTATAAAATTATCAATTTTGTCCTTTTAATAAGGGCATGTAAAGAATAGTTTACGCTGAATGAAATTCGAATAAGCAAATTTTGCTATGTTGTAAGTCAAAAGGATTTTCACTTTTGCTCGCTAAATAAGATACGAAAACGGTGTATTACTCACCAAGAATACGTGGTGTTAAAAATGGCATTATCAAGTGTTAAAAACACAGGGAGTAATGGTATTTTTCATGCATGTGTTACAAAAATATTGTTCGGGATACAGACGCTGATCGATCACTAACCCGTGTAATTCATTTTCAGACTTAATTACAAACGACTACATTGCTCCCTTGCCATGTAATATATTATATTGATTTTATCATGTTTCAATATTTGTTCTTAGTAGACTAAAATTAAGGGAAAATAAACTGCAAATATATAAACATAAATTGAATAATTGACAGTCCAGAAACAGTTAAATACTATTTCTCTTTATATCTACTAATTTTTTTCATAAAATATAGCTATTAAAATTTCGAATCATAAATATATTATTTTAAAATTTGCTCTTAGTTTCTGTTTATAAATATATTAATATTGATATAAATCAATAGATATTTATCAATTAATATATAATATTTAAGAAAAGAATTTAATCCATACTCCAAACGATGATTTAACAAACTTAAATCCTGATTTGGTATATGGTCCCAATTAAAACTGTTTAATTTATTTAACTTATAAATAAGTTTCTTTTTTAATAATATTACTATAATAATATTGAATAATGTTTTCTAAGTTTTTTACTAATAAATGTATTCTAGAATAATTGACACTAATCGATTTTATATCGAAATCCTTAAATATATTATTTTATACTGACTAGTATTATGCTAGACAACCTCCTTAAAAATATATAACACCTTGTATACGAAATATTTTACAAGAGTTAAAGAAATATTATGGTTCTAACATGTGGTCTAAATGCATTTGCAATGATTATATGTTTAGACAAATTTCCACTGACAGTGCCTATACCCTTCCTTAATGTTTCTTGAATAAATTTCTAGAGAACATTGATTAAACGTTTTGCTCTCACATGATTACTAAAAGACCGTGAGAACACAAATACACCTAACAAAGTCATGTGTGCGACACACAAGATTTTTTTTAACAACACTTGTATATATTAATATTACACAAAACCCATACTTCACACAAACAACAAGCGGTCGTGTGCAACTGCGATTATCTACAAAAGTTTATTTCGGTAAATTGTGTTAAGTCTATTGCTATTTCGACACATTTGCATACATATTTGCTTCAAAATAACTCGCGCACTTTTTTGCAAACGTGTGTACACCAAAGAGGTGATACAATAATATTTTCACGGAATGCCAATGTGTAAAATGGAAGGCTAAAGTATCATAATCTAAATTACTTTTTCATATAATCGTAATACAATGATTAAATGCATCAACACGTTCTGTAAATTATTCTGTAAAGAAACAATCAGTTTTCTAGACGCTAAAGAATCTATCAGACCGATTAAGGTTTATATTCAGTATTATTCTAAGAATCTATGGAGTGCTTTATGAAACTCTTGGCGCAAGCTTTCAAATAAACCTCTTTCATTATTGACTATAGCTAGTTTAGTCACTGCTGGGATAGATCTCGTTGAGTTATAATTAATTATTTAAGTAACAGTTTGAGGAATAGACATGGTGTTCACTTTTGGCTTGACTTTTTTCTTTGTTAATTAATCTATACCAAGCGAGCGCTTTGACAACATATTTCGCATTTATGGCTAAAAATTATTGAACACATATATGCAGACACTAATTTAATGTTGAAATATATTATGAAGGAGGGTCGATTATTACTAAATAAATACTAGCATCGCCTATGTTAGTAAATATATCATCAAATCTCATACAACTGTTGATCCAAATATGGATAGCACTTCAAAACTGCGGTTGTGACTCCATTCATATCCATTATCATAAACATTCAAAGACGTTAATTACAAAATTACGTTGTTTCGATCTGCAGTTCCATTCATCATTTACACAATAGGTTGTTTACTTAATTCTTCCAATCTTTCTTGATTTCAAATGCCCACTCCCACTTTAAGTGTTCATGCTTATCATCATCTGTGAAAAGTGAATTGACTGTATAAGACCCGCGAGCCATTACTCCTGCTGGTGCATCCTCTGCTGGTGTTGTATAAGACTGGATCTCTGTCTTTGGAGGATATGAACCTACCATGTGAGTCATTTTGTCCACTGTAAATATTTTTACATTAAGTCAAACATTATATTAATTAAAAAGTTGGAAGAATACTTGCACAGAATTATTAAACATATTTGAGTGTATTTGCATACAATATTGGAATCAACTACAATGTTTATGCTTATTGCATATAATAATAAGTAGGTATACAAACATTTTAATTGTAATTATTATTGTTTGGTTTAATGAAATTATAATTACCAATTAAAATTTTGTCACAATGTATTAAGATAATGCACCAGTTAAAATTGTCTTCTCACAATGTATTAAGATAATGCAATAATAACAATATTAATAATAATAGCACTTAACTAAACAGTTGAATAATCTGATTACAATATATTTTGAATAAGTAATATTTTTAATAACTGCATTAAACTAAATAAAGTAAAAAAAAACAGAAGATAATTTAATATAAAATAAAGATATCTTTTGGTTTGAAAAGATAAAAAGCTCTGTCATTTGAATATGTAGTATAAAATGTTATGTATTCTTTAAATACTATTTTAGTAGATGTAATTGTAAAATATACCTGTTACTCCTGTTATAAATCCAAATGAAAGCAAATGTAAACATGTATGGAGTTAAAAATAATTTGCTTGTAATATATAAGTAAGAATTGTATATTAAATAGAATAATATGTAATATATAAAAAAATCTATTTTAAACTTACCAGGTACACCTAAACGGTAAGTTTTCTGTACATATTTAAGTCCATGAACAATTTCTCGTTGCACAATAAAATCAATTCTGATTTTGTAACTAACACCTTCCTTTATAACAAATACTTGTTTCTTGAGTTGAGTTAAATCTCCTGTGAGATCTAATTCCATATCAGGTCGACCAGAAACACATAATGCTAATTTTTTAACTATCACTTTTCTTGGATCATTAGGATCTATAATAAACAAATTTATTTTATTATTATAATAATTATATTCTTTAACAATATTCTGTTTTATGTAAACAAGTTATTTTGACTTTAATCAATTATGTAGTATTATATTTATTACACTTCTTATGTAATTAGTTGTTAAGTTCTTATTTTGTATAATAAGTAAGTGTTTTTATAATGTATTCTACTTTTGTAATATAATAATAAAAGACTTTATAATGTAATAAAATAAATATTTGACTACTGTTAAAAACATATTCTATTATTCATATTTTATAAATATAATTTATAAATATACATTAACAAATATGTATATAAGTATTTACCAAATAGTTATTAAGATATTAACATGAAATTTCAAAAAATAAAATTTAATTTATAAAAATTATTTTTTACGAACTATGTGCTCATAAATTTGTTGAAACATCATAACTTGCTTAAGTATGAAAAAATCTAAAAAAATCTATTTATAATTTATTTATTTCTAAAAAAGAGGATATATATTTTAATGAATTGAAAGAATCATATTATTATTGATGCATTCTGTATATTATTGTTGTTCAATATGTATGTTAAATAATTATTCCATTATTGGCAGTTTTTTACAAGATTAAATTTAAAATTTAATTACATACTCCATAAAATTATTTTTTATACGTACCAACTATGATACCACCGGTCTTAGCTTCACCTAATAAAGTTTCTTTATATTTTCGCAAACTTTCATCTTCCTTATCCGCTTCCAATATTTGTTCAATACTTTTTTCTGGTGGTGGCTTATAATTTGTCTCTACTCCCAAATCCTCATCCACGGAATCGGTATGATCAATGGTTGACTCGGACATTTTAACTATTGCAAAAAATAATTATAAAATAACTAAGTGAAATATTTATAGAAATGCTATACTTAATGTGGATTAATATTTTAAGTGCAAGTTAAATTTAAATATTAACTTTTTAAATTTCCGTATCCTTCTTTTTTATAAATTAATAATTAAAGCTTATAAAACTTTTTATAACTTAGGTAAAATATTATATTGTTAATATAAATACAAATTCAAATTTTATCCAAATGTTTAATCTGATTGTACAAATTTTAGCATTAATGATATTTATCCATCATTAGATAATGAGCTAAGCAACAAAAATACATTATTATAACTCATTTGTATAAAATAATGTTATATATATATAAAGTAAATTTAATTATACATTTCAGCCTTAATGGCTATGTACAAATCATTGTAAAATTACAGGAAAAAAATGTATATATACATATATAAAACAATATTTTAAACTATTCGAAGTAATACTGGAAAATAAATAATTTTAAATGTACAAAGATTGTTTTTATAATAAATTAAATAAAAAAAACGAATTAAAACAACAATGTACTCATTTCTATAACATAGCACTGTCGCAGAGATGTAAATTTTACACTGCAAACTGACAAATTTATGGCGAGTACAAGCTGTTACGTATATATCGATAATGAATGTGACAGGCGGTTCCCAATAATCGTATTATACGAAAATAACCAAAGCCGCAAACAATGCGACAGTACAAATACTACCATATCCAATAACAATGAAGTATATTGTCAAATCTATTGTTGCAATGCCGAGTTATTGTTTTAACATAAGCAAAATACATTTTTACGAACATTGTAACGTGAGACAATTAATAATAAGCGAGCTTAAAATCGCCCCTTCGGAAATATTTCTGCGTCAACAATTTAAAAGCACAGTAACATTTGTACCGTTATAATAAAGTCTGTGTTGCGATGAACAGATTAATTCGATGACACCGTTTGAAGAAACCCGAATTACTTTTAAACTATCAGCAAAATTAATCTTCATTCATTTACTTACCTTTTGCCACTTACGTACGAATCTTCGTCAAATCAACTGAACAATATGGCGGCGATTACCGACGACGAGAGCACTGAATAAGTTAGAAGAAGTGGAAGGACTAGAGCAGCCCTATGCCACTTGAGTGTAAGGCCATACAAATCAAGGATATCGTATTGACTAAAAAATTAATAGCGGCGCCACTTATACAAAGGCCTAGTAAATAAAGAAAACGTAACCTAGAGTGGCATTACGCTCTCGCTTAAATCTCGTTCCATTCAAATCTCATTTCAATTTCGCTTCCATCTAATTTCAATCTCGTTTAATTTTCGTTCCATCTCATTTCAATTTCGCTTCAGTTTTGTTTGAGTGAGAATACCGTAAAACTGCGTTTGTGAGAGTGAATCAAAACATCGAAACGAAATTTAAATCAAAAGAAACGAAACTTAAACGAGATTGAAATTAGATGGAAGCGAAAATGAAATGAAACATAAGCGATAGCAAAATGCCATTGGAGCTTCGCTTTCTAAATTCTAAATAAATTTATACGGAACTTTTGGCGCTTTCGAGAATGATTCAGCTTCAGCCGGAATGAAGTTTCTCACTTGTTCTGACCATTACCATGCTTCGGGGGAGAAAAGGACAGAAACTTCATTCCGCCTAAAGCTGAATCGTTCTCGAAAGCGCCATTTAACGAAACGAAAATGAAGCGGAAACGAAGCGAAAACTTAACGAGACGGAAATGAAATGAATGAAACATAAGTGAGAGCTGTGGCGTATTCGGAAAATGACATGTTAATATTTTGTGAGAATTTGTCTCTTTTCTTTTTCATTTAATGATCACTTGAAAGAGAGAAATGAAACATCAGTAATATTACTAAAATACCGCTCCTGGGCGTCTATTCTCAAGCTGTCGCATTTTGCGATTGTCGCACTATCGACATTATATTATATTGTAATTTATTTTTCTTATTGATACAGTTTAAACAATAAATTTTTTATCTAATATAATTATTATATTTTTGTCAATTCTGTGGATATAGCACTTTTACATCCTCATAATATTCGGCCATTCGAACATTAGGGATTTTGAATTTCAGTCGTTTGTAATGTTCGGCGTTTTAAACTTTCGGCCATATGGATTGCTCCCCTCTTTAGCCGACCCTTATACGTGTGTTTCAGTCGGTTGGGTGGGTGGTTTTGTGTCATTAATGTTTCGATTGGTGTGGGAAAAACACTTTTTTGAACCCCTTTTAGTTAAATCAGACCTTTGTCATTACAAACGTTAACTTGGTGTTTATTTATACATCCGCATCTTTCAATCATTATAAATTTTAATTTTAACAAGACTCTTCCATCTGTTAATACTTTGGCAATATAAAGGTAAAAACCGGTTTTTATCATTTAATTTAAGTGATGAGCATTATTTTAAGGCTTTTATTCCATTAATAAAGAATACAACATAATTACAACTTAAGATACGTCATTTTAACTTAATATAAATTATTCGTGCTTTGCAAAAGTATTAGTTAATGACATGTAATAATTGTTATTATAATCCAATATTAATTTAGCATTGCAAAATTTTGAACATGTAAAATTTCATATTTGTATCTTTTAAAGAAAAAAATAACTTTATACTTATAAATGAAGCATTTTTGTTTGTTGTAAAAATAATGCTGTTAAATATCCTTGACATTTTTTAAATAATGATTTGACTTTTAAAATAAAAATATTTAATTTTCAAGTGTAAGAAATGTTAAGTGTTTATTAATAGATTTCTTCTTAGTTTATTTTAATGGAGTTTGATATGAACAAATATTTTGTATAAAGTTATGTATATGTTGGTGCACAAAACAAGTTTTGTTTTCATAACTAATAATTTGCAAGTTTTGATGTTGCTAAATAACTATAATGTGTTTGCTTATAATACATATCATTAATGATTAGTAGAAAATTGGTTTTTATTTTTAAATTGATATATTATGAATTTAATCGTTGCAAATTATTTACTTATTACATATACAATATAACATTTTAGAGAAAATAATGTTGTACTTTTTAACTAAACATTTTATTTATAAAATATGAAATATATGTATTATTTATAATATTTCTATTATAATTGTATAAATATTTTTTTACTGTTGATTGTAAACATTAATATAATAAATATTACTTATACTGTACGGTTATCAAAAAATATTAATTAATTTTATCAAATCAATTATTTATATTATATAATATTTTATGAAATGAACTAATAAACATAATGTCATGAATGAGTTATTTTTTTGCCCTATAAAGTTTAGTTAAATACAAATTATCTTAAAATATGCTGTGTTAAAAGCATAACTTAGGTGAATATATACTAAGAGCGCAATACACATATTATTAATGAATATATACATTAAAACTAATTAACACAACAAAAAAGTGTAACACAACAAAAATATAACATGTTTGTTATAAATTAAAGTAAAGGCTTTTTGTAAATATGAAGAAAATATATTATCTTAAAGTTTGAAAAACAATTAAATTACACAATTTTCAAATACCAATGTATCCATGACGTTTCATTCCTGATCAAAGAAAACGAAAATATTTGAAAAATGATGTGACGTTTTGGGTATTTTGAGAAGGAATCTGTAAAGAGAATTTTAGAGTATTAATCTTGTATCAATTGTGTGTGTGCGCGCGCGCGTGTGTGTGTACATAATTCAAGGTGATTGATGAACTAGTTTATTGTACAAAGGATAAACAATAGATTCTGCTTTCTTCTTTTCTCATTCATCCTTGAATACTTCACATTTATAACAACCTTACATAATGTCACTTAAAACTAATTGAATCTTTATTGTTTGTATTACATCAGATTGAATAAAATAATAAATATTGCATTTTATAGTATTTATTTTTATTATTTAATATTATAAATATATTCATTTGAATTATACTCTAACACTTTTGATTTAAATTTGTTTTCGAAATGTTTTAAGAAATTTAAACATTAAGAACAAAATATTTTAGTAAATTTATATGATTTTCTGGAATTTTATTAATATTTTGTTCAATTAATGTATAACCATATAATTTATATTTATATATTATTATTTATATAAAAAATCTGTTTAAACAAGAAAAGTAAAGTTAACATCAATATATTATTATTTAAAATTTATTAGTAATGCAAAGAATACAAAACATAACCATTTATTAAAATATCTATAGCAATAGAATGTACACTTTATTGTTATTTCAAAAACACCATTCAAATATATCAATGAAACACTTTCATTAAGAAGTAGTCATACTTGGAGTCATTGAGAAGAAATCATACATTACATACAGGAAAATCCATTTAATTAGAACATTATATAGCATTCCACTGTATCAATCAAATGAAATCAAGATAAGAATTGTTTATTCCGTAGATGATGCTAACGATGATTAAGACTGAATAATATTCCTTTCCTTGTATTCACACAGGACAGTAATTATGTCGATAAAAAAAATTTGTGGAATTGGTGCTGGCTATGTTGGCGGACCTACATGTAGTGTAATTGCTCTGAAATGTCCTGAAATTCAAGTAACTGTAGTAGACAGGAGCAAGGAAAGAATTGACCAGTGGAACTCGGATAAATTGCCTATTTATGAACCGCATTTAGATGAGGTTGTAAGAATTTGTAGAGGCAGAAACCTATTCTTTTCCACGGATATTGACAAAGCTATTCGGGAGGCTGATTTAATATTTATATCTGTTAATACACCGACGAAAACGTTTGGGAATGGTAAAGGACGTGCTGCGGATCTTAAGTATGTGGAGAGCGCGGCAAGGATGATTGCTCAGATAGCAACAGGGAATAAGATAGTCGTAGAAAAAAGTACTGTGCCAGTCAGAGCTGCAGAAAGTATTATGAACATACTCAGAGCTAATCACAAACCCGGAGTTTCTTATCAGGTATATATATATAGATAATAATATTTGCCTTCCTAAGAATTTCTTTCAGTAAAATCATAGTTAATTTATGAACGAAAAATGCATGGAGAAGAAGAAAATGAAATATGATATTATATTTTTTATGTATACAATGAACATTCTGTTATCTAATGTTGATATAAGGATGTATTGATTCATTTTATTATTGATATAATTATTATATATACATAAAAAAATATTATATACGAAAAGAAAATGATCAGAATTTGGATAAGATATATAACTTATTACTATAAACTAGACAATTTTGTACAAAATGAATACATAGTGTATATTCATAAAGAAATAATGTTCTTTAAAATATATTTAAATTAAAGTTTACCTTTGTATGAGATAAAATATTACTGCACAAATAATGCCTTGATTATTGTTGAATCAGTAATTTGACTTATTTTTTTTTTTCCAATTTTTAGATCCTTTCAAATCCAGAATTTTTAGCCGAAGGTACAGCAATTAATGATTTGTTGCATGCAGACAGAGTTTTGATTGGTGGTGAAGAGACTCCCGAAGGACAAGCTGCCATTGAAGAACTCTCAAAAGTATACGAACACTGGATTCCCAAAGAAAATATATTAACCACCAATACCTGGAGTTCCGAATTATCTAAATTGGTAAAAATATTAATTTCTTATTTTTTAGGCAGTAACAAACAAGTTACCTTTTTTAAATCAATAGTATTTTTATAAAGGATTTTAATTATTTTAATTGGTACATTTTTATAATATTATATTATATCGTATTTATTTTAGGCTGCAAATGCATTTTTGGCTCAACGAATTTCAAGTATTAATTCATTGTCAGCTGTTTGTGAAGCAACTGGAGCTGATGTGTCAGAAGTAGCCCGTGCCGTTGGTTTAGACTCAAGAATAGGTTCCAAATTTCTTCAAGCATCAGTTGGCTTTGGTGGATCTTGTTTTCAAAAAGACATCCTTAATTTAGTATATATTTGCGAATGTCTTAATTTACCTGAAGTAGCTAGTTACTGGCAACAAGTTATTGATATGAATGAATATCAAAAGTCACGATTTTCAGCAAAAGTCATAGAGTCATTATTCAATACAGTGACAGATAAGCGAATAGCTTTGCTTGGTTTCGCATTTAAAAAAAATACTGGCGATACTCGTGAGTCACCGGCAATTCACGTATCTAAGACGCTTTTAGATGAAGGAGCTAGATTACATATTTATGACCCTAAGGTAATTTATTGCTTTAAAGTTTAATTTATATTGAATTATGTTTTCAGTTTCTAAGTTATTTTCATTATTTAAGTATTAAAACGTACTAAATTGAAATAAATGTAAATTTCTAGGTTGAATTGACTCAAATAATTGAAGACTTAACTCATCCAGATGTATCAACGAGTCCGGACATTGTTAAAAATAGAGTTGAAATTTTTAATGACCCGTACAATGCAACAAAAGACACGCATGCTATTGTCGTGTGCACCGAATGGGATGAATTTATTGTAAGCATTGGTTAAATATATTTAGAATTGTTGTAAAAATTATACTACGATTATTATAATTATATAATTATGTTATATATATTTTATTAATTAAAAAATATCAAGTACAGTATATTTTCATTTCATATTGATACTAAAATGATTTAATTTCATTTCAGACGTTAAATTATACAAGAATTTATGAAAATATGATGAAACCTGCTTACATATTCGATGGCAGGAAAATTTTAGATCATGACAAATTACAAAAAATTGGTTTCATCGTGCAAACTATCGGCAAGAAGCTAATGAGAACAGCAATCACAAGAGCATGGGGTAGTCAAACTCAAATATGAACTTTTGAAAATGAACCTTAATAATGTTTATTATGTAGTATTCTAGGTACATTACAGATGAATTGCCATATACCTATAATATTAAATAATATTGCAGGTTCATTATGCATTATTAGGGATTTTAATCTATATTAGTATAATTTTTTAAATCTTAAGATCAAAACTTCTAATTAAAGATCTATTTAAAGTATTTTAACTTTTTTACAAGGAAAATAATTGAAATAAGTAATAATACTTCTCTGCAAATAATGTTGCGAAAATAACATTCATACATTTCTTAATGTATAAAAACAGTTGATACTATGTTGTATCAAAAATAACTGTGAATGGTATTTTTATTATATGGATAATATTTTTTAACAAATCAACATCACATTTGAATCATTGTGTTCAATAAATGTTTATCTTAATATATTACATGTAAATAATTATATAATAGATAATAGACTTGATACTGTTATATTAGGCAGAATAACTTTGATACAAAACAAAGAAAAAAAATATAAATGCAAAATATTTTAATTGTTTTTTCTTTTGTTTCTTAATTTTTCAATTTTATTGTATATTTAACCATTTTACATTATTGCATTTTTAAATTCTATTAAAGACGCTAAATGAAAAAATCAAATATTTCAGATTTTTATAAATTAATTCAATTATTATATCTAATATATAAATTAAAGTAAATTATATTAAATATATAAGTAAAGATTTAATTTAATATAATATTTAATATGATGAAGGTTTAATTTAAATGTAATAGTAGATATATCATAATTTTAAATATGTTATTACAAATATAAAGCCAATTATGATGTTAAATTTTATTATATAATTATTTATTTTTAATTTAAAATATAATATTATATATTAATTATTTCTTCATCACGTGTTTCAAATGATGTATTTTTATATTACTTGAGTACCTAATATATGTAAAGCTCAATAAATCAGTTTATTAGTATTTATAATGTTAGATATTACCTATTATGATTAATGTGAGTGATATTGAGATTTATATTTAATTATTAGGAATATTTTTCCAACTGATTTTAAGCTTTAAGTTTGCATTTATTAAATAGTAAGTATTTATAAAGTGGTTTAAATTCCACAGTAATGATGAAGAAATAGTTATAACTTAATTTGAATCTTTAAAACATTTACTAAAAGAATATGTAGACGGGTATTATGATAGAATCTGATTATAAATAAGTGTTTTACGGCTATTGTAAATTACTTTACAATTTACTTTATGTTTGTAATTAAAAATACTTATAAAACTATGTAAATGATATATTTCCTTATATTATAAATTATATACGTAAATGATACTTACATTTTTAAATATAAAATTATTAAAAAATAAAAACAAATACACTTTTTATTTATTATCTGATATAAATACAATTAAGACTTTATTTTGTTTCATACCCAGATTAACCATCCGTACTAATACTATGTTTATATGCAAACTACAATTGAAATTTTTAATTAAATTTCACTTAATTTTATTATAGACAAAATGTATACATATAACATGATATATATTGCAACGCATAACAATATATAGCTATTATATATCGTTGTAAATTATCTCGGAAGTTGTATATTTAAAATATATAATTATATTTATCCATATATTTGTATTTTCACTGATAATTTTCAATATTTATTGGAATTAAATATTATTTAGTCAGTCAACAGTGATAATTTATATATTTAACAATTGATATATGCACAGGCAAACAATTAAGCATTCATCTCTAATCAAAAATGGAATGTTTGTTGGAGTGACATACAAAATTGATACTTCGCACAATAAACTAATACCTGTTTTCCCACCTAATGAAATCAAAGCAAATACTTGCAAATGCATCTCTATACGTCCTGCTTTTCACCGTCATTCAAACACTTATTACACAAAGATACAACTTCTTTATCACATAACAGTTTTCTCGATTCGAAGAGTAATTATTGCATTGGTTACTTTAACATATCATGTTCATTGCGTTGTAGCGTAGGAAGTAATGACTTGTTACACACATTACTCAAAGCGAGACGTTTAGATTGTTATTATTAAGAATTATACTTCTTTCAAAATCGAATAGAATAAAATTACTTTAGAATGCGTTTCATTTGTTTCGTTTGATGGGCCATACTGTACTGCGCATTTTCAGCTTTCGTAATCAATGAATCCAGCTTGTCCAAATGGGATCCCATTTTTTCATTTACGTCTATTTTCTTATTTAAAACGGACGTGGTTTGTTCACTTCCAGTAACTATTCCCGACTGACTTACGCTTATCTTGTTTGTATCCTCGTCATCCTGTATAGATAAGTCAACTGTATTGTCTTCCTTTATCACATGTGTTGGAGTTGATTTTGGTGTCGATGATCGTGACCCTCTGCGTATTTTTAGCATTGTTCCTAAGCTACCACAAACCGTCTACGATAAAAAAATATTAATAACGTTCCAATATCAATATTCAAAGATATCAAATAAGCATTTAAACCAATACCTTAAATCTGTTGATCTTTCTTTGCGTGGAACTCAAAATGCTATTCAACTCGTCCAAACCACCTCCGACTCGTTTGGCACTTTCATCAGTTTGATCAAGTTCCTGAATATCAAGTAAGCTCGTTGGAATTTAAACGAAACTTTTGACAAAATCTTATATCAAACATTTTATTTGGTATATTAGAAATCATACAAATGTTTCAATGCAAAACATTTCATTGTACGAAAAATTATATTTCAATCAACAACATTTCATGCCCGAAATCAAATAATAATAATCTATTGACAGTTTTCTCCACTCTGGAAATGAGCCTCCAAGTTGTTTACAATTCCTGGCATAGGCTGCGAACGAGGGACGACAGTTCTCTTTATCATAATGGCACATGTCTCGCATACAAGCTTCGTAGAACACAATTGTATCAATTTTCATTTTGCTACAACTACTAAACACGTTCGATCTGAGTTTATTGCAAACAGTTTGATGATAAGGTCTTCTACTGCACGCGAGACAATCACCATCCAATTGTTTTGACGTACATTTCACACCCTGCCATTTGAGGGCCCAAGATAAGCCGAATTTTGAAGGTCGTTTGACCACTTGACCGTTCCTCTTTGTGAATTCGTCGTTAGCAAAGGCGTTGAAGGTTCCACACAAACCACACAGTTTGTGCATAAATGGAGAGGCGACTCATATTTCTAAATATTCATTGGAGGTGTCAGGACAGGTATACCTTTTGCAGTAATTGTACGATTTCTCCAGAGAGCAATAGTTGACCTTGAAACTTGCTTATACGACAGAAAAGAACTCCTCGGTGCAGTTGTTTATCAACATGCCGTTTAAAAGATTCCTCGTGGTGCGGCAACTGCTCAACACATTGGCGCAGGAAAGAAAAATTAAGGCGGAGCAAAATACAATATGCAGGAAATTCATCTCGAGTGATTATACTGATTATAATTCAGTTATTAAATTGGTAAACCTTTTGTTGACTGACCAAAAATGTGTGCGTGAGGTACCGTCACTTTGTTTCCCATTCTTAAATGGAGCGAGATTATTTGGACGCTTTGTTTACATTGGCGTAATCGATGTGCTGTTGTGACAGACTAATTATCGGTGCTTGAAATGTGTTGGAAATGTACAAATGAAATTTTTTGATTGTTATTACATATACAAAAATAATAATAATAATTAATTAAAAACGCTTGTATGAATTTAAAAATGAATTTGATACAATTGCAATTACTTTATATTAAATTCGATCAGAATGACAAGCACGTTTTATAAAGTAAAGAAGTAAAAAAATTCACCTCGGTTACGGTATTTTCATGCTCTTCCGACTCATTAACATTTTGTATGCATAACTTTTCATTTTCCATCCACTCCACTTCACTGGGGATTGGCTGACCGAACAGCTCCGCTCTTTCGCACGCATGCTGGTAATCTCGCGACATATTTTCTAATATATATACTTCAAAGCGGTTTTATCCAATTGTATTTATTTATCGTTCGTTTGCATCAGGATTATTGCGACAAAGGAAATGATTATTGGACGATCGTTAATTCATTGTAAACGTCATACGCGAAATCGTATGCAACGAAAAGTGGCTTTGGTAAAAACTGCGAATTCTTGAGGAATCCATATTAGGGTGGTTGTTGCGCAAACTCCAGACCAGAACCCAACGAGTTAAGCTGGCGATTCAACGCAAGGTGCATCGGTATGGGTGTCGCATACTGGATTGATGCGATCAAGCTGATTAAGATGCGTGTCATCGATGGCCTTTGGGGAGCTTCATTTGCACCAAAATAATGCGACGTCGTTTTTAATTCTGCTCAATGGATATTTAGGTTATTATAAATATAGATGATTTACATTTAAATTATGCTCAAACTAGGTCTGATTTCATTTATTATGAATTAATAATTAGTGCTTGTATCTTTGGACAACTTTATATTAAATTTATCCAATCAATGTTATTATTCTAAAGTTATATGTACATTTGAGTGTCAAGGCGGCGAGGAATTTTTAAAGAAAAATGTATATAAAAGTATGAATTTCATTTTTTTATGAAGAAAAATATTAATTTTGATTTTTAGTTGTAATAAATCCTTGTATTTGACAATTTTATATTTATCAATATTAAAGATTTGTTCTTCGAAGTAAAACTGAAATTACCATGGACACCATAAACAAGACAGTAAATAATGCTGTCTGTTTTTATCGAGTAAATACTTCTATTGAAATTTCAACTGATTTTAATTAAATAATTAAAGGTTTAAAGCATTTTCCATTTATTAATACTTTTCATAACTTATTTTAAAATAAGATACAACTTGAAGGTAAATAAATTTAAACTTTATTTAATATTTTTCAAGTATAAGATTTAATTACGTGTATGTTCTATAAACTTTTTGTTGTAAATTCTTTTAGGTTATATTTTCTGTTTCATTCTACTTAATTATGCCTATAAAATAAATATTATCATTGACTATTTTTTATTAGAATTACTATTTTTATTAGGTAAACAATTTCCAACGATTGAAATACATCACATCTTCACCAATTATCTTTGTAATTTGTACAGGTTTAGTTTTATATTTTTTGTTACAAAATGACTGCGATAAATCGTCACAGAACTACTAATATAATTGGCACTGCTGATGTTGATACTGGACATGTACTTCGCGAATCTAGGAAATCTAAGCTCTTAAAACAAAATATATTTACAAATGGTGATGCATATGCAACTGATAACACACAAAATTTGTTATTAAGATTAACATTCGAACAAAGTAGTGATAAAAAAATGTTGAATCGTAAAATGCGCGATTGTTTGGAACAAGGTAAATATAAACATTTGCTAAGTATTTCACTTATTGCGTTGAAAAAAAGGCTGCATAAAAAGTAATTTTAATTTAAAATTAATGCATTTCTACTCTTATAATACTAAATATAACATTATTTATTTAATACATCATGCTTCAAAGGGGTATTAGAATTGCTTGAATTATATTGTAATTTGCAATTTATTGAAACTTTCAATTAATAGCGCATAGAATAAGATTTTTACGTTTTGATTAGCATATAGAATATAGCCAACTTTAGATATTAATGAAAGTACGGTTTTAGACATGACTAATTTCTGAATGCTTAATTACACGGAAAGCTAATAATTTCTGAGCATGTCTAATGAAAATTGAAAATTTAATCAATAAACTCAGAGGAAAAGATCCCAGTAAATAATGGAAATATATTCATAATTATCCATTATTAGTAATCAGTATTCATTGTATAATTGTGATATATTAATTATTAATTTAATTTGTTATTTTTGTTAAAATTTTTTTAAAGTAAATAAAAAATCTCTGTAAATATAAAAAATAAATAGAAAGTATATTTGATTTAGACGCTAAGATATACGAAGAAAATTTAATAAAAAGACGAGATAAATTACGCAAACTCTTAGCATCCGAAGATTTTAATTTCACGAAAGAATTAGTTGATAAAAATAATAAGCTACTTGCATTAAAAAAGTTAGAAATGGAAAATAAAACTGAAACTGACAAGAAATTAGAAAATGAAAATCATCAATTGGAAGTAGCTGCAAAAAGAATGCAACAATATCTTGCAAGATATCCTGAAGTCAGGACAACTTTCACAAAAAAATCAACAGCAGATGTAAAACAGTGCAATCTAGCGCAAATCAAAGAAAATACTGTTAAAAAGCAATCTGAAAAGCAACTAGAAGAATTGTGGCATAAGATGGCTCTAGAAAAATTAGAACAAAACAAAAAACAAGATGAACAGACCCTTAAATTAAAAGAACAATTGAAATTTAATGTTGCAAATGACTTAAAGAAGCAAATTCAAGAAAAATTGGCTATGCAAGCAGAGGAAATGAGAGTGAAAGAGGAAGAACGAAAACAACTAGAAAAGCTTATGGAAAATATTAAACATGAAAGTTTAAGTGAGATGCAAAGAAAACAAGAAGAGAGAAAAAGATTGAAGACAGAATTGGAGACCCAGCTTGAAATCGCAAGAAAGAGAATTGCAGAACATGCTATAGAAGAATCAGCATTGGATAAAACTTTTGCATCTTTAGATGAAGATGTGCAAAATGAGAAAATGAAACTGAAAATGAGTTCAAAGGCTCTGCATAAGGAATTGACTGCTTATATGCAAAGTTTAAAAGTATGACAATTTGTTTATAAATCATGTTTACCTTTTCACTTGTTTTAATTATTATCTTTTTATGGATAATTATATGTGATAAATCGAACTTGCGTAACGCTCAGCTAACTGGATTAATACATTAAAATTAACGCTTGTAATTTTTGATTAGGAATTTCGAGAACAGCAAGCCAAACGGGATGCAGAATTAGATATTATGATATGCAAAGTTGCAAGTGAAGCAGAGGATAAGAGAAGACAGGTTAAAATTCAAGAGCAAGAAGCTCGTAAACGTGAACTTAAGGAGGTGTTGGAAATTCGAGCTAAGCAACTTGAAGAAAAGCAGAAACAGAAAGAGTATGAGAAGCAGCAGCGCATTATAGAGGACAAACTTTTGGAAGAGCAACGTAAATCAGAAGAGAATTTGATGATGGAGAAATGTAAATCCAAACGTATAAATGCCCTCCGTTATGGCCAAGAATTAAAGGCTCAAAAAGAATATTTAGAACATGTAAAACAGCGAGAACAAGACGAAATTGAGCTTATGTATAAACGTGACCTAGAAAAAGAACAAAAATATAAAACCATGATTCAAAAATTATTAGAGTCACCTCAACTAAGCACTCCTCAAGGATGCACGACTCAAGCTGATGAATTGCTAAAACGTGTTGATTCCAAGATTTTAAAAACAAATTTAGTTTCTTAATATTTTATTTTATTATATTTTATAGTATACAGCAAAAATATATATGCCTATTCAATTCGTGAAAAATGAATGTTTTCCCACCTTTACGCTTCTATTTCACCTATGTAAATCTGCTTGTCACTAGAGCCCGAACAGACTGAAAAATAAAATAATTGCATTAATATCTAACAACTTCCTTACTTAATTTCATAACAACTCTTATGTAATTTAATGTATTACTTATTGGTTCCTTGGGATGGAAATCTACATCATTGACTGAACCATTGTGACCAGGTAATTTATATAGTACACGTCGACTTGTGGTATCCCATATGTAATGAAACCTGTCAGCAGAACCTGCTGATACTTTACTGCCATCCGGTGACCAAGCACATTTTAATAAATTCTAAAATATTGAAAAATATAAAACTTATATATATTTATATATTATGTAATTTTTAATTAACTTTCTAATTTTATATATGTTAATTATAAAAATTTATTAATTAAAAGGAATATACCTTTTCAAAATTATGTTGATGGCCAGATAATATTTTCACACAACGTTCGTATGGTGCAAAAGGTCTTACGTCCCAAATTCTTAAATTATTATCCATTGAATTGGACAATATATAAGATCCGTCAGGACTAAGACTTAATCCTGTAATAGTATCAGTGTGTCCCTTCAGTTTATATAAAATTGTATTTTTTCGAAGATCCCACACTTTAATATCATTGTCGATACCACCACTGATAACTTGTTCTGTTGTATCATTGAAAGAAACTGCTGTTACTTGGTAAGTATTATTTAAAGTGTGTGATTGATTTCTACATCTTGGATCCCAAATTCTAATGGTGCTATCATCACTTCCTGAACAAAGAAGAGTGGGCCCTCGTCGCGCGCCACAGACTGAATTTACGAACGAGGTGTGTCCTTTCAATTTTTTAATTCTGGTGCCTACAATTATATCCCATAATCCCAGAGTCATATCTGTACTTGCAGTATATAAGTTGTTTCCATCAGGGCTAAAATGTAGTTCCATTACAGCCCCACTGTGCCCAGACATTGCAGAGATATTTTCACATTCTCCATAAACAGCCCATAAAACTAAAATTAATATTTTCAAAAATTATTGAAACACATGTACAATTATATGACGTGTAATCTATAAAAATATGTTTCATATATTTAATATAATTTGTCATAAATATAGGTACAATCAATATAATTTTTCTTACAAATTTGTCTATCGAACCCAGTAGATGCTAAATATTGGCCTTCTGGGTGAAATTCCACTGCAAAAATATCACCTTGGTGTCCTTCCAACAACATTACAGGTGACATCAAGGAGGATGTTCTTGGAGGGCCCTAGTATTTAAATTAACAAAGATTAAAGTTATTGTTTAAATACAATTATACAAAATACAGAAACAAATGTTTAATATGTGCAATGTTACTACATAAAGTTAAGAAATATAAGCTCAAGCTACTCAAATAAATTTTCAACAAATTAATTATCTATTATAAGTTATGATACATATATAAGTTATTTTTAATTGATAACTTAAAAAATAATATTTTTACTTAACCAATAGTTTTATATAGCAATGCTTACATTTAAAGTAATTTAATCATTTCAAAAAAACTTCTAAAGTTCAGTTTTCAAAAATGTATGTAATAATTATTTACACAAACATCTACTATCTAATTTGAGGACGTAACATTTCGTAAACTTTAATAATTACTTTGTCTAATATTGTATATTATGTCCTTAAATTACAAGAAAGATTACAATATTTCAAATTTTTTTCTCAGTGTATATTTTATATTATTATATTTTCTAGGTTAACTTACACTTTGAATAACCGCTTTTTCTCTGCTGCTAAATACCACCTCATGTTTTGTTCGTTTTGAAGCCGGTACAAGTGCAAGTATATCATCACCTTGTCTTTTATTTAAAATTGGCATTTTGTGATATTATTTTAATTTCGCACTTAAATTTTCCTAACTACTTCCTGACAACATAAACACTAATGAGTGCCTATGGCCTATGCAACTTTAATCATTTGTAGATGGCACTTAGAATGCTGCTTCAGTGGAGTCCCTCTAGGGAGATTGTACCAAACTTAACGAAAAATATTATCCATTTCAGTAATCCATATATAAAAAATATATTTAAAAACTGATTACTAATACCATGCATATTCTTTTGACTAATTAAATTTTAAATGTTTATCTTACTAACGCATTATTGGTTATCATTTTGAAACATACATATTGAGGTAACTCTGTGTATTGATATATACATAAATATCCACTGTGACTATTGGTGACTGTAGTATCCATCGCCAATTTCAAATATACTGTATCGGAATCTTCAGATGGTAACATTTCATAGCGATACGTAATAATAAACAAACGCGATTTCTGCCCAGTTTAAGTGTGGTTAATCGTGCAGAATATTTTCGGACACTAAAAGCGATAGTTTTATTTTTAAAAAAGAGGTTTACATTGAAAATTCGTAATTATCTTTGTTAGTGGCATGCGAAGTACCTACCTGTAGTCATAATCACATACACACAAAAAAAACACATTGTTTATGTACGTAATTGTAAGTCAAGTTTTACTGTAATGTAAATAAATCAATTTTTATTTAATTGTAATTGTAAAATTATCGTATTTACTACATTGTAAATAAATATACACGATATTAAATTATTAATTTAATCAACTTTTTCAGGGTTAGATTATATATTCTTTTATATACAATAAAGTTAATTTATTAATTGTTATTTATATAAAATGAATGAGGGTTGTAATTCAGATCACCATGTACCAGAGATTTTAAAGAATGCAGTTCTGTTACACAGTTCTCCACTTCCTTCTGATACTCCAACTGTAAAAGGTAAATGTAATCTAATTGTATACTTAAAAAAATTTCAATAGTTATTGCAAATAATATTAAAAGTATATCTGTGCAGCAGATATATGTGCAGCAATTAAGTTTTACAATCGAATTAATTTTTAAAGTAAGATTTGTAATCAAATTAATAAAAAATTATTAAAATTTTTAATAGTTCTTATAAATTATTTTTATAATTTAAGATAAAATACACATATAATTATTCATTTTAGGGTATGATTGGAATAAAGGTGTTGATTATGATGCTTTATTTAAAACATACAAATATTCTGGATTTCAAGCTACAAATTTTGGCTTGGCTGTAGAAGAAATTCAACGAATGTTATCAGCAAGAAAGGTTCCTTTAAAACCTGATGAAATAGATTCCTTAGAAAATGATGAGTTCATTAAAAGGAAAAGCTCTTGTACAATATTTTTGGGATATACATCTAATATGGCTTCTTGTGGAATTAGGGACACTATTAGATTTTTAGTTCAACATAAAATGGTAAATTATAGATATAATTTGACTCCTTACAAATTAATATTATTTACAATTCATGAAATATTAGATTCATTTTTCATTCTTAAAAAGTAAAACTCAGTATGAAGTTACAGTTTTTACATAAACTACATGTGCATCTGCGCTAATTAAAAATGTCAATATAAAATAAATCATTCGTATGAATGGATTTTTATACAAAAAATTTTAATAAATTAAAGAATTTTATTATATATTTTATTACCATAGGTTGATTGTATAGTTACAACTGCTGGAGGTGTCGAAGAAGATTTTATTAAGTGTTTAATGCCAACTTATTTAGGAGATTTTCATATGGATGGAAAAATGCTTAGAGAGAATGGCATTAATCGAACAGGAAATTTATTGGTTCCTAATAACAATTATTGTGCATTTGAAGATTGGGTTATGCCAAAATTAGATGCAATGCTAGAGGAACAGAAAAAGGATGTGAGATATATATTTTTAAATATTAATTATATTCTTATTTGATTATTAAGTCTTTTCAAATGAATATCTATATTATAAATAGGGTATCTTATGGACACCATCCAAAATTATAGCAAAATTAGGGGAGGAAATTGATAATCCTGAATCAATTTATTATTGGGCCAGTAAGAATAAAATTCCTGTATTTTGTCCTGCTTTAACTGATGGAAGCCTTGGTGATATGATGTATTTTCATTCCTTTAGAAATCCTGGTCTAGTAGTAGATATTTTATCTGGTGAGATATTACTTAAACGATATATATATATGTATGTAATAATTATAAATAATTTGTAATTATTTGTAGATTTGAGACGATTAAATACAATGGCGGTGAAAGCAGTTAATAGTGGGATAATAATTATTGGCGGTGGTGTTATAAAACATCATATTTGTAATGCAAATTTAATGGTTAGTATTATCATTAAATTGAGAAATTTTATTAAACAAACTGTACATGATAGTGTATAATTATAAATTATTAATTTAAACATGTTCATTTATTAAGAGGAATGGCGCTGATTATGCTGTATTTGTAAATACAGCCTCTGAATTTGATGGAAGTGATAGTGGAGCTCGACCAGATGAGGCCATATCTTGGGGTAAAATTAGAAAAGATGCATCACCAATAAAGGTAAATTGATTAATAAAAATGAATAATTTTTATTGTAAAATATTAATTTAATGTTTTATTTTTTTAGATTTATGCTGAAGCATCTCTTATTTTTCCTTTATTGGTAGGTGAAACTTTTGCAAAGCTTTACCACTCTTCCAAAGAAAAGACTGTATCAGATGTATAATAAAATCTATATTTATAAGTGATAAATGTTAGATTTACCGTGCAAATTGAATTTTTGTAATTTTAATATTTTAGCTCTTATATTGTATCAATGTCATCACTCAGCTGTGAGTTACTACTTATTTTTAATTCTTAACATTTTTTAATTTAAAACATTGCCATGGAAAATAAATTGATCTCAAAACATTAACAATGTAGAATATATTAGTGCAATTCAAAGAATTATTTTATTATTATTGGCAAAAAATAAATATATATCTAGTAGAATATAGTAATTAGAAAATGGCTAATTACTGGTTTTTGGCCTTAGTGCAACAGAAATGTTTACATTTATTTTTCATACCATATTACAAGGGTTTGGTACTATTTTTTATTTATTTTATTTTATTTGATATAGAAACCTGTTAATTCGAAATTAATTACTATATAAGGCTACCACATAGTGTTCAAGTTATTTAAACAACAAATGAATACATAAAATAGAAAGATTCTTTGTTTGCGTGATATTAAATGAAGGAGTAAAAGTAAGTACACAGTTTATTATTTTAGTTAAATTAAATAATTATTTATTTTGTTAACTTTAATAATTTTAATTTCTGTCAATATTTTAGATGAAAAGTAACTTATATTAAACTTCAAGATCTGTGAGATACTGATAATATTACTAAATATCTTATGCAATCAAATTTAATAAAATTAATTTTTCACAAGGAGAAAATAATGAAATGTTGCATCAAAAAGAAAACTTCCCAAATAAGTAGAAATTAATAAAAATTCCTAAATATTGTTCAACACTCAAAAAGTTTTATGATTTAAAAATTTTTTATGTTTATATTTCATGTATATTACATAAAACTGAAGATTTATTTAATAATAAACAATGTATTTTAATTCTTACATGATTATTTTATTGTAACAAAAACAAAAAATGAAGATTTCGACAACAACATTGTTTGACATTCAAAGGTATAATTCAAAACACAAGTATAATAGTTTTTATAGAAAAGTATACATTTATATATTCATGTTAATTTTACATAAATCTATCAGGACAGTTATACAAAGTTTGAATTTACAATAAAAATATTTACTCTTACAATACATCCTAAAATCGGTATATAAAAGCTATTATTATTATTTTCTTGTATAAATATATTTCATCGTATACGTGGGATTTTAATTTTTTCTATTTAATTTAGATCGAATGTTGCATTTTTTGCATTCATTGATTTTCATTTAAACCACTAGTATATAAACATGTATTTAAAAATATTTAAAGCAAACATACATTATAAATAAACCCCTGTGTAAAAACTGCTGAAAATTTAGTATTTCAGTTTTTCAGCGTTTCCCAAGATTTATCAGCATTTATCAGCATTCTTTTCCTCAATATATATTTATGTCAATTTGATATAATTCCATAAAGTTTCATTAAAAATATATTTATATAAAATGTGCAAAATTATTTGCATACAAAAAATGACGGGGGTGATAGGTATACAATTTTATTTATTTATTTTAATAAAAAATCAAATTTTATTTAAAATCATTGAAATCAATGTTTAAATTTTTCCCGCTATAAAATGCATTCAAATATCTGCCTCTAATGTTAAAATTAGCGGGCAAAAGAGAGACTGATTGAAATATTAACACTCATTTTCGCAAAATAATACGCAAATCGATAGATACTGCTATTAATTAATTAAACACATATGCACGTAAATGAAATACGGTCAAAGTTGGCGATGTGCGCGCGTCAACCACCTGCGTTTTTATAAGCGCGTGCGCAGGTTGCGTTCACGACGCAGGGTTGTTGGAGGGTTGCTCGCGTTATCGGTGCTTTTGGTGGGGGGATAGTCGTTTGTCAGTTGTTTCCCGTAAGTCCGCGTTCGCGGACGGGCGTGTGAGTAGCCCCTACATTTTCCTCCCCCCCAATTATTTAGCTAAATTCAAGCCACTAGTCGATCTCACCGTTCGCCGCTCGTGTTTTACAACCGACCGTTTTCGCGGTTAATCACACTCTTGTAGTTCTCGTTGTTCGCTTCCTGCGGTAAAGTTTTATTTTCAAATCGGTATGAACGATGATGGACGTGGAAGAGACCAACACAGCATCCACCGCGAGTTCATCACCAACACCATCCAGCCCCGCTGCGGATTCCACATTTATTTGGTATTTTAACTGCATAAAAACCGTTAACTATTAACACATATTAGTATTCAATAAAATTGAAGATTAAAACGTTTTAATTAAAAAGTGTATATGTACAAGATTTACATAGGCTTTGAAGGTCATGCAAAGAAAACAAATAGGATTCTGGTTTACATTTTAAACGATACAACAGTGGATCCTATTAGTATTTAATATTTCTTTAAAAAATAGAAGTATTTTTTAACTATTAAAATGTCCGTAGAAATATATTTTTATACATAATGTAATTGTACGATTTTTTATAAATATTTTAAAACATAAATGGAATATAATATATATATAACACGGTGAACATTTTAATACTTACAAAACGTTTTGCGTGAATGCTTTATAAATATTTGTTGCAGTTAGGGATGTTTGTATCTTGAAGGTCATGTAAAGAAAATGTTTGTCCACACGGGAATGTTTATTTTGTATTATGAAAACGTTCTATTGCTTTATTCCCTTGTACTTTACATAAATAAAAATCGTTAATATAAAAGGATGAATACATTTGCAATTTTTTCTCGAAAAAATTTCAGTCGCCTTTATAGAGGGCGTTTGAAGTTTTAACGTTTTTTCTTCTAAATGTATATTTTTAACCGATTGTAAAATATAAAATATACAAATAAGATACAGATTTCACATTCGCAATATAACATAATACATATTTCTGTTTGGTAAGTTTTTTAATTAATATTTTTAAAGCTAATTTTAATGAAACAACTAAAATTAATAAATAATGAAAATTATAATAATGGATTTTCACTTAGGGTTCATGTTTGTATTGTAATTTTATATATTGCAATTGTTGATGTATTAAAGATTCTAATAAGATATTAGACATTTAATACAATTGTTGGATTTTTTGCAATATTATTTTCTTTCTCTTCATTTCTCTCATAGCCAATCTCATAACCAAAGAAAAATTTGGTTAAGAATGAATTTTTTTATACTAATAATTGTCCTATGATGAAAATAGTGTTGGTTTGAATTATTTCGAATGCAATTTTTGTAACGGTTAATGATGTATATATATATATATATATATATTCAAAATTAATCTCATTTTTTTTAAATTATAACCTAGTTTAACAATAACGTTGAAAATATAAAAGATTATTCAAGTTATGCAAATTATGATTGTTTGTTATATTAATATGATTAAACTGTTAACTATTTTATGAATTTTAATAGAAAAGTATTGATAATTAAAATGAAATGTGTTTTAAAATAAGACACTTGTAGGACCTATAAAATGAATCTTTTTCATAATTGTAATGTAATTATCAACAAAGAAGAAAAATCACACTTTAATTTTGTTCAATGATATTTAATTAATATTGCTATATTATCAAGCTTGTAGATTTTTTTATTAAATATTTTAGAGGAAAAGTTATAACCTAGAACAAAAACTAGATAATCTTTATACATAAAAATTCAGTGTGCATGTGTAAATGTTCTTAAAACTTTTGAACCACTTATCTGATAGAGCTTATATTTGCACCATACGTTCGTTAGGTTCAGATTAAGGTTTACATGTAT